>JANSTX010054632.1:0-10853 GCA_027564355.1 Penthetria funebris | reverse complement strand
TGGAAATTTGTTTTAATTTTTTACCACCAATTGTTTTTTGTTCATCTTTATTTGATTTTATTGTTGACGATGTATCACTTTAATTACCACAAGAAGCAAAACCATATAAAAATGATCCGGAAATATTGGCTATGACTAATTTAGTTGTGTCCTATCAAAATAATGATATTAATGAATTCGAATCAATATTAAGAAATAATCGTAATAATATAATGGCTGACCCATTTATTCGAGAACATATTGAAGGTTTTTTTTTAAATTAATAAATATATATATTATATAATAATTTTTATTATAGATCTATTACGTAATATAAGAACTCAAGTCCTTATAAAATTAATTCGACCTTATACACGAATTGCAATACCTTTTATTTCAAATGAATTAAATATTGAACCAGCTGAAGTTGAAAGTTTATTGGTATCATGCATTCTGGATAGGTAATTTATATTGTTTTTAATTGCGATCTAAATGAACACCTTTCTTCTTTTTTTTTTTTCAATAGTACAATTCAAGGTAGAATTGATCAAGTTAATCAAGTATTAGAATTGGATAAAGAAACACTTTATGCTGCACGTTATAATGCTATGGATAAATGGTCAAATCAAATTCATTCGTTACAATTAGCTGTTATTAATAAAATGGCATAAATCTTTTAAATAAATTTACTTTTTAGTAATAATTTATAATGTATATATTTTTTTTTTTTTAATTATACGAATATTTTTTATTATACGATTATTTTAGATTTCACATTGAAAGAAAAAAAGTTATTTTTATTTTTTTGTCCATGATTATCTAACTCGATTAGTGTTAACAACTATGAATACAAATACAATTTTGTACGCTAATATTATGGTGATTAGTAGCAAAAGTGCAAACAATAATACTAAATTCTATATTATTATTATATTTACAAGTTCAGCTAATTGGCGGAGAAATGAAAAGGATATTCTATTTTATATAAATATACAACATAATTGGATGCAAGTATTTTAGCAGATGCTATTCTTATTCCTTTCTTTTAAAGCACTTGTTTTTAACAAATGATTTTACTTATAGCAGATGCTTAAACTAAGAATTAGATGCTAGTAGTATATGCTTCCATTTTACGGTTCATTATTTATTTATTTTGAATTCCGCATACCGAGTTAAATACTCAGTATGCGGAATTCAAAATAATATAATTAATGAAAATTCAAAATAAATAATTCTTGCGCTCATGGCTTGTCGTTTAATATGAATGTAACTGAATTGAAATCAGATAACACCAATTTATCGTTCATTTTTTATATCATTTTCAAATGTCACATATTAACGGCATTATTTTGTTTATATTTTTCTACTAAAGTTATTGTGATTTTGTGAAGTACTTATTTCCTAAATATAAGTTATTATTTAAATATTTTAATAATAATACCTGTTTACTACGAAAAATGTCAACTGATTATACATTTGTGGATAATTCAAATCTTTCAATAGGTGAGAAAATTAGACGATATTTTATGTTACATAAGCCACCAGTTTTGGAATCTTCTTCATCATCATTTTCATCGACCGATTTTTCTGATTCCATAATTGATGTCGACGAAAGTATACTAGAAAAAACAAAACATTTTAAGTCAACAAATATAAAAGAAAACATACAAAATGTTGATTTTAAATATAATAAACTGAAAGATTTAGTGCCAACAGATAATACTAATAATAATAATGATGACAATGATGACGATGATGATGATGATGATGATGATAATGCTGATGATGATAATAATGCTCGTGGTGGTGACGATCGTCAATTAATATTGTTAAAAAATGTGGATACAAGTTTATGGCAAAGATTTGGTGACGAATCAGCAATTTTAGAAAACTATAATAATTCATTTGAGGACACATGTAGTAGTTTTCTTGAGAATGAGAAGATGTGCAATTTAAATTTAAGTCAACAACAACTAACACCAACTGAAGACCAATATAAATTGCATAAAAGTAAAAAGCCATCATTTAATAAATCCCTATTCAAATTTAATAATTCAGTAAACGATCAACAAGATGAAACACAATTATTTGATATTGAAGCACCTTCAGGTCTGTGGGATCAAAGTGTTGTACGAAATGAGAATTCACTATTAAATACAATATCACCAATTCGAGCTATTGCCACATTACGTCCATCAACTATTTTAGAAGAAACTGAACCAGAACAATCAACTACTGATTCTGTAAATAGTAATAATAATAGTAATGTAACACCAACAACTACCGCAGCAGCATTATTAAGTACAAAAAATGATAAATTCGATAACACTAATAATCAATTATTTAAAAATAATAGCAATGCGGATAATAATACAAATGATTTAATTAAAAATAATAACAAATTAAATATAAATCAATTTAAACCAACAATAAAATATAGAGAAAGTTTTTTTAATATTGTGCCGAAATTTGCACAGGAAAAACGAATTTTTACAGATGATTTTTTTACACTACCACCATCAACTTTACCCTCATCAATAAAAGCACTAAATAAATATAAATGTGAAAAAACTATATCGTTAATAGATGATGATAGTTTTGAAGAACCTTCAATTTTCGATACAGCATTATCGTTTAATGATTCAGACTTGAATAGTAAAGGAGTATTGGATAAAAATTCTGAAAATTTTAATGATACAATTGAAGCAATGGATTTCTATATGGAAAAAGGTAGAAAAATTATTCATCAATCATCTAGTAAACAGTTAGTTCATCATCATAAAAAGGTAATTGTTAATGATAAATAATTGTTTAAAAAATATTTTTAATTTATTTTAATTATACCCAGGCATTACATGAAACTACAAATTTTCAAACTATCGAAAATTCTATTCCAAAATGTACAGGAAAATCATCAGCAACATCATCGTCATCATCAAATTTTAATCGTAAAGAAATCGTTTATAACATATTTGATTAAAAATTTACGATACTTAAATTTATTATAATGTAATTAATATTTTATAAAATTAATTTTGATAAGTTTAAGAATTTATCTTTTATATTCTGTCAGAATTATTTGATGATACATTTATATTTATAGTAATTTTGGAATGAATATAAAGTAAAACTATAATACATAGTTGTTATTTTGTGCTCTAAAAATATTTCAATTTCAATCAAGCAGTTAATAGCTTGAATTTTATTTCATAAGTAAACAACATACAATTAAACTATCGTTCACATTGTACCAACATTTTCCTTCTCGACGTACATTATTGGTTGCATCACATATAAAAATTATATCATCTCATCTTCCCCGTTTACACCACATGCATGGGTGCTTATGGTGGCACTTCGATACGTTTCTTATAAGCAAGTTACATCAAATTCCACCAAAAAAAAATTACAATTAAACTATTCAAATGGCAAATTGTACATTCACCAATAGTGGTTATGTTATAAATTTGAATACTTCAGTAGAATGTAGTGGAGGTGGTGCATAAGTACCCAGCTATGTTGTTTATTGGTGAGATATTCTTCAGATCGACAAACATTGCATATACCATTATTTCTTAATTTCAGATTACATGCCAGAAAAAGACATAAAGTGTGGTCGAGCTACCGGTGTATCAAATTAATTACAACCACTTGATCGTATTCGACTTTGATTGGTATTAAATTCAGGTGACAAATCATAACGCAATTACGCAATAGACTGGCAGTTGTCATTTTCTTGGGCGCTCTTTGTGGTTAATTTTAAATTTATCATACTTATATTGGTTTTTGGTTTTAGTTTCTATTATTATTATTTGATTTATAATCAAATATGTAACCCATTAACTCTCAGATGTTTTCAGTTCCAATTTTTCGTGTATCGTGACACGAGAACATAATATGTGTAGGATTTTTAGAAGGGGAGTGGAGGACATATATTTTGAATAGCATCACTTCTCCATCTGTACATCATCTTCATCGTTACGTTATAAGATCGCAGTATTACGATGCCGCATTGACGTTACACATGTATATAATATACCAAATGCTAACCGAACAAGAGAAACATATAATTGGTTGCCAATTATTGTAGTCCCTGGAAATTGTTTAACGGATTACAACATTATATATAAATATTCATTAAAGAGAATTGCAAAATAGTTGATATCTCGTATCTAGAATGTTCACTTAAATTAGTGAATGTTACTATCATATAACTTATTTTAATCAGTAAGGAGTAAAAATTATACATGGGAGATACGCTAGGAAGTTATCTGATCAAGTTAACATTTTCATAATTTTTAATTATAATAAAATAACGATTATTCCTTTAAGACGATACACGAATGATCTCAAATAGAATAATCCCTTGAAACTTTGTTACCAGCCTAAAATTACAGTTATATAATAGAACAGAACAGTATAATTATATATAATATAATTATATTACTCTTTGATATAATACATCCACTTTTAATCTAAAAGGAGTAAAAAGTCTGTATGGGAGGTAGTTGAAGGAGTACTACAATTTTTCTCACAATCGAACTATAGCTCACAAATGATAACAATGACGCGTACATAATTTCATGGCGATATGCCAAAACAATCTCAAGTTATCGTGCCCAATATACATGGGAGGTACTTCAAGGAGTAATCCGATAAAGCTTATACTCCCACACATCAGTTATACATATATGTAAAATTTGAAGTCTGTATGCATTATACAAACAATTTCAATCTAAAAGGAATAAAATGTTTGTGTGGGAAATTTTATAGCAATAGCTCAAAGCATTCTCTTATATTGTCTTTGATGTATAATATCAAAGATAATATAAGAGAATGATTTGAGCCAATTTTAATCTAAAAGGAGTAAAAAGTTTGTATGGGAGGTACTTGAAGGAGTACTCCAATTTTCGTCATCTTCGAACTTAGGCTCGGAAATTAGATAAAATTGACGCATGCATAATTTCATGGCTATATGTCAATGCAATCTCAAGTCAACGTGCGCAATATACATGGGAGGTACTCCAAGGATTAATCAGATTAAGCTTATACTCCCACACATTCTTTCAATTATAATATCAGTTATATAGTTAGAAACCTAAAAACTCCGATTGAATACAGAGTATATAAACTCATTAGAAACAGAGTTAATGCCAAAATAATGCAAATTAGATAGGAATACTGGAACCGTTTTAGTAAAGACATGGAACGTTATTTGTAAAAGAAAATTTGGAACTTAAACTACGCTAAAATTATTGGCGATAAAATCAAGTCAAAATCTGAGATTTTTGAGAAACAAAATGACTTCAGAAAAAACATTTCATTATTCATATTACGATAACATATCGATTTTTACTTGCTTCGTCTAGCACAAGCTTTCGATCGTATCCAACATTTTAAAAGTTACTAACATCCAACAAAACATAATTGATGTTATACAGGCAGATGAATGTTAACAACACAACGCAAATTAAAGTACACGAAAAGCTCAAAAATCCAATACCAATATCAACAGGAATCCGCTGATCGATATCATTTGTTATGCGGGCTATGCTATCCTCATTCTCTCAAAACATGTTGATATCTACCATAAAAACACAAAACCAATTATTATAGCCAAATAACCAATAAGATGTAAACTTGTGGAAGATAAAATACCAATTGAGCAAGTTATGAGCTTCCGTTACTTGTGTGTACAAATAAGCAGAGATGTAACTGCAGAAGTTCGCTATCAAACCAATAAGACTACATCAATATCTGGATGCGTTCGTGACGTCATTTGAAGAAACAAGTTCATGTTACCAGAAAGGAACGTCCGAATTTATAAAATATGGACCCATTTTACCATATGCAGTGGAAATCCGCAGTGATACGTTCAGAACTAATGAGGACAATAGAAATGAAGATCTTATCAGAGATGATGATACCCGAAATGAATGTCAAGCCATTGTAAGATGGACAAGAAGACAGTTTTGGACAGACCATGTTGAACGAATGCCAGATAAAAGAACCGCAAACATTGGTCTATAATCTAACGAAAGAAGAAGACGTCTCTACGTATATAAATATAGCACTCAATTCCCTTGATATTTCTTCAAAAAATGTTAAGTTTATATGGTTGTATTAGTTTAATATTACGTACGCTATTTTTGCGTGTAAATAAAAATCTTCTTCAAAATACAAAATAATAATTATTTTTTCTATAAAACGTTACGCACATATATTAATATGTATTTTCAGGTGTAATAACGAGAACAAAAAAAAGTAGTTATAAAATTAATAAGTTGAAAATAAATACTATGGACACATTTTGTGTCAAAGACAAGATGATGATGATAAATTAATTAATGTACTCGTAATATTCAACGATCACACACCTGTTACAATATTTAACTAAGAAAATGATTGAATATTTATTGGAAAATATGAAAAGACATAAGTAATACGAAATGTTCATTTTATTTTTTGTAAATATATAAAAACAAAATATATTATTATAATAAAATTTAAATTGAAAATACACATAAATAAAAATAGAAATTCACAACAATTGTACTTATTGCAATTTAGACATGAATCTAAACTTTAAACAATCAAATCATACTAAATCATATATATCAACAAAATGTAATTATTTAGAACATATTAATTAAAATACATAAAAATACAAATTGAAAAAAATGGTTAAAAATAAATAGATATGGAAAAGACAACATTGCATATACTGGAGGGCTAAATCTCAAAATGTTTTAAGTATAATTAACTTTAATAACTCAATAAATGTTCTTATATAATAAATTATAAAAATATCGTTGTTCGATTTATTATAAATCGGACATTTAAATATTATTACTATATTAATTAAATCAATATGTTCTAATTAATAACCAAATGCCACTGCATAGACGTTAGCAAATTATACTGGTTTACAAAAAAAATGCACTACCAACGACAAAACAATTTTGTATAATATTATGCATATAAACTATCAATGACACCCGCATACATTTTAGTTACTACATTTCTTTTAACTTTTAGCGTTGGACCTAATTCTCCAGTTGGCACAGAAAAATCATGTGGTAAGATAGCAAATTTTTGAACTTTTTGTGCATTTGAAATAGATTTCTTATTGGCACGTGTGATACCTTCTGTAATCGCTTTCATAACCTGTAAATAAATTGAATTATTAAAATATAACATAAGAACATTTATAGTAATAAATAGTTCGAAATTATTATAAAACGAATTATCATTATCATCATCTCAACCTTTTATTCCATCACTTTCAATGGAAATTTCAGTAAGTACTTGGTAATTTTGCAGCTATACAAAAGTACCTTTACACAGTCAGTTGTCAAGTGTTCTGTATGTCGAACATTACGTATATTTTAACACCATCATCTATTATCAAATAACTTCTTAAATATTGGAAGTACTATACATCATCTATTTATTTACCATTGACGTATATCACCTCTTGAGCAAATATTGCATTGAAAAGAAGAGTTTGGTGTAGAATAAATATGGATATATACATATGTGATGATTAAGAGTGTTAGACTAAAATCTCCATAATTACTCAATCGTTTATTAATAAATTATATTTATGAACCCATCTTTCTTTCCATTCAAGCTCAAAATATTAAATAATTTAACTAACCTTTGGACATGGACCAGCTGCAATAATTTCACTCAAATTATTAAATTCAACTCCAATTTGTTTCAACCATATTTTTGCATCTGGTAATAGTTTATCCTTTGGTGCTCCTGTATCTAAATCGATTTCAGTCTAATATAACAATAATAACAATAATTTTAATAAAAGATAATATTCTAATAATTAATATTAAATTACCCGTAATGTAACCAACATAGTTAAATATTTCTTTTCATCACCAACTAAAAATGCATTACTTAAAATTGGTAATTCTTCTTTAACTAAATGTTCAATATGAACTGGTGGTATATTTTCTCCACCAGCTGTAATTATAAGTTCCTTTAAACGTCCTGTTATATAGATAAATCCTTTTTCATCAATATAACCAATATCACCAGTATGTAACCAACCATCATCGTCAAGGGCTTCTTTTGTTTTCTCTATATCATTAACATAGCCCATAAAAACATGTCGTCCTTTTAAACAAATCTTTCATTGAAAGAAATAAAATAAAAAATGTTATGTTATATATTATAAAACATATAATAATAATAATTATTATTATTCTATTAAATGTAATTTTTAAAATAATAATAACAACTTCACTCTTACCTCACCGTGACCATGTTCATCCTTATTAATAATTTTTGTTTCAACTCCAGGCAATTGTTTTCCAATAGTTTGAAGATTAAATGATTCTGGTGTAGCCAAAGATTGTGCACCACCACATTCAGACAGACCCAATGCATCGACAATTGGTAAATCAAGACTCATAAAATATTTTTTTATTTCAACTGATAATGGTGCTGCAGCACTGGCTAATGTTACACATCTATTTAAACCGAGACCATCTTTTACTTTTGTCATTATGACATTTTTTGCCAATTTATATTGCCATGTTTCAGACGGTTTATCATCAATAACATCTAGCCAATGTTGAAGTGTAACACCTTTAGCCCATGATGCAATTGCTTTACGTACATTAGATTGTTGGGCACCGATTCCAAGCATTTTTTCATAAATTTTCTCATAGACACGTGGCACACCCAAAAATCTTGTCGGTCTAGCTTCCAATAGTGTAGTTATAAGAGTTCCCTTCAATGCATCTTTGTCACCAAAATATAATGTAGCCGCAAATGTTAAACATAAATAAATATCTACCATCTTTGAAATATAATAAAATAAATAATATTAAATTATATACATTATATATTATTTATTAATTAATTATAATGATTAACCTGTGCTGCAATATGACTAAGTGGTAAAAATGATATAAGTACTTCAGCACCATATTGTATTGATGGTAATCGTGTCCCTATAGCTTGTGCATTCCAAGTTAAATTATCATGATTTAACATAACTCCTTTTGGATTTCCAACTGTACCAGACTTATAATAAAAACCAAAATTTTGTTGTCAGAGCACCATATTCAATTGGAAAAAAAAAAACTTACCGTATACACTAAACAACAACATTCATTAACATTTATATTTTCAATTCTATTTTGAAGTTCATTATTCATATCACTAACATCCATTTGTTCTATTTCTGACCACTAAATTGAAATAATTAAATTCAGTTTTCTATTCAAGAAATAAAGTATAATAAAATCTTACTCTATAATATCCATCTTCACGTTTTGCATAAGGTGCATATGGTGGATATAATTGAATGGCAGCTTTCAACTTTGGCAATTTATGTTTAATTTCACGAATTTTATCCATTTGTTTAATATCATCAACAACAACAATGTTTGCATCTGATGTGTCTAATACATGAAATACAGCATCAGTAGAATTTGTTGTATATATACCAGCAATTATTCCACTGAATGGTTATATTATAATTATATAATATGTACATACATAGATTAAATAACAAAAAATCAAAATTACCCAGCATGTATAGCAGCTAATTCTGAATAAAACCATTCTGGAGTATTAAATGCTAAAATTCCAACAGTATGGCGCGGTTCTAGTCCTAATTTTATAAATGCTTTTGCAGTATGTAAAATATTATCCTTATATTCACTACGTATATACATCAATGAACAACAGTAATATATATTTAAACACACAAATCAGTAAACAACAAACAAATAATCTACCTGTATTTAATAGTTTTCCAAACATTGTCTGTATTTCTATACACTAAAGCTGCATGATCTGGATAGTCTCTTACCGTACGATTAAGTAATGCCGGTACTGATAATGGTTCTTTAGCAGCATGTCCTTCAGTACCCATTCTTATTCTAACTACATCTGTTTTATCACATGTGATGAATGTATTAGCTGGTTTAACCCTATTCGGGCCTTTTTTCAACATATATTCAGAAGACATTTTGACTGTTATCTATGAAATATTTAAAATATACAATGTAGTTAATATACACGCTAAATGTTAATTATTTCATCATATTTTCATATATAGATAATATAAATGACTAGATCCTTATCAGTATTACACGAAAACATCTCATTATATGTTGTAGACTACAGTAGTATAGTGTAATCATACAATAGTAAACTATGACGAATGCAAAACTTATTTTGACAAGATGTTGCCAATAAGTACAATTAAATAGTTCTAGATCGCTGTCCCATAAGTATTAAATACCTTCTATATATTTCGCTATAACTCTCCTCAAATGTGCGTATTCAAACGCAAGTGACTTCTTCAGATTACTGGATGTTTTACAGAAATGACTAAATATAAGATCACAAGCATTTAGCTTGTTGATTTTCTAACTATTCACACGATAAGGGGTCGCAATACAGGTATAATAAGTTTTTTTTTGATACCGCAATACTAGTATTAAATACACGTGGATACCAGCATTTCGGTATTAATATTTATGTAAATACAAACGTTCATTAATAAAAAGTATAATATTTTTTTGTAAATTTTAAAACACTCTCATTTGAACTAATAAGTTAAATACTATGTTTGGAGGTAATTTTAGAAAATCTGATGATTTTGCCGAAGGGATAGCAAAAATTTGTGCACTATATAGTATTTCATTTATATTTAATGATTAATTCAGAGTAACTGTAACTTAAAGGTGATATAAGATTAATTATAAATATAGTACGAAAAGTAGTAAAAATGTTCCGACATTCTCCTATATATTTCTCCATAAGTTTCTGTCTTGTGTATCGTCACTTTCTGCATTCAATCTGTTCAAGTCATTTTGAACAACCGATAACCAAGTAGC
>JANSTX010054630.1:0-10856 GCA_027564355.1 Penthetria funebris | reverse complement strand
TTCCCTATTCCAAATCTTAACAATTAGCTCGTGCAGTTAACACCATAACGCATCTCCACCATGTTTACAGAGTTCACCCGGTAAGTTATCTGATCCAGGTGATTTATTATTCTTGAGTTCTAAAATAACGCTCTTAACTTCATGTATTGATGGTTCAGCTATAAATGGCTGAGCCGTTTGAAATTGTACATCTTCTGCAGTATTTACTCGCGTGTTTTTTTAAAGTACTCGGCCCATCTGTCGAGACACCTTTCCTCTTGTGCCATTACCTGTCCAACTATGTTTTATATATAGTAAAATATAATCCCGAACTAATTTGAAATTAAACTTTGAATCCCCGACTATATTTTTCGCAATTATATTTTAATAGATTTTAAATGAAGTGTTTTTTTCATCGCTAAATTTTGAATGATTTACTTTGCAATTTTTCTATTTACATGGAAGTTAATTTTATCAATCGCACAATTTAACAACAATATAAACTTATATAATATAAGAAATTTACATATTAAATTATAGGTACACAAAAATGAATAATTATTTAAATAAATCTTACCAATGAGTATTTGATTAGCACTGTCTTTTATTTTGTATGTTATTTTAGTATGGTTTTCTTTAACAAATTTTTCGTATATTTTGCGTTGTTCAAACAGTCACTGAATAAACAGAAATGATGATCCAAACAGAGAATTACAGTGGTTTTATATAGTGAAATCTTTTCTGAAAAGGATGTTATTCAATTTCCTATATGCATTAAAAGGATAATTCGCATTGCATGCTGTGAAGATATGGTGTATCATATGATAAGATATAGATTGATGGATTCGTCTACATACGAGTATACTTAAATTTACTAGTCAATAGTGCATTAGGTGTTATAATTTATCTTACAAATCTATCTATGGAAGATATGTAAACAGAAGAAGTAATTTAGCAATAATTAAATTAAATGCCTCTATTCAGTCCTTAATTATTGACTTTAATCCAATGTATTATGTAGCATTTATTAATTTTAAAGTCTTCTTCATCTTCTTCTTCTTCTTCCTTGCCATTTTCCTTATTCAGGGTCAGCTCCCCTACTTCTCAATCTATTTGTGCACAAATTTCTGTCTTGTGTATCGTCACTTTCTGCATTCAATCTGTTCAAGTCAAGTTATCTCTGAATTTTTCAATTACTATACGAAGTGTTTGTATAGCATCAGTTGATGATTTGCCTTTCACGAATCCAAACTGGTTTTCTGAGATATTAATTACATCATGAAGTCTTGTGTCCAAAATTCTTTCCCATATTTTTAAGGTATGTGAAGTAAGTTTGATTCCTGTGTAGTTAGAACAACTGTATATATCTCCCTTAGTTTGCCAAGTTTTGTATGATATTTTTCTGTACCTCGGTATCTCACCACCAAGTTTCTTTTCCAATATGCAAAGAACCTTTTGACATATCAAGGTATTGTTTTGACTTCTTTTGCAAAGCATTTCAAAGTCATTCCACATAACCTCCGGCTCCCGATCATCTTGCAAATCCTGACTTAAGTATGTAGAAAGCATAGTTATAAGACGGTCACTTCCCACATGTAACTTAAATCACTTTGTTTTTTAATGTCGTTCCGCCGTTTCTTTTTAAATGTTTCTTTAACAACGATTTTTGCTACTAGCAATCTGTACTGAGAAGTAAGAGACTCACCAGGTATCACCTAGCACTCTTTAAAATATTTCAAATTTTGTCTATCACATAGTATAAAATCAATTTGTGATGAGTTACTACTACTTTTGTACGTTATTAGGTGTTCGTCCTTTTTTGCAAAGTAAGTGTTTACTATGGCCAAATTATATGCCATTGCCAATTGCAAAATATCATCACCTTGAGAATTACTATTGCCAAAACCATAGCCACCATTACAAACAATAAAATTTAGATTTTTCTTGCCATGTCCATTTAGATTACCCATAATCAGTCTGGTTTTAAATGGTATAGTAAATTATTTTAAGGATGAAATAGTTAAAATTCAAATATGTTAAATTGATCTCAAAATATTATGTAATAATTGAATAACATACTACAGTCTTTTTATGCAACATTATAGACAAAAAATGTCTTAATCCATTTTTTCAGCATTGATCAACATGTTTGAAGTATTTATATTTTAATAGCTATTTACATTGACGGTGACGAATGGGAGTGTTCGACCAGCATCGAGGTTACTCAACCAATGTTTACCTGCTATTACCTGGCATTCAACATGTAGTCTCCAATAATGCTTTCAAGTTCTAGTCCATCTATGTTCATCTTACTATCTCTGTACTTTACTTTCCAGCAACATGAAATTGTTTCTTTAAATGACGTCACGAAAGCATCCAGATATTGATGCAACCTTGCTTGTTTCTGCACCCAAAAAACTTCAGCTCATACCTTGCTCAATTGGTATTTTATCTATAACTAATTTGCATCTTATTGGTTCTTTGACTTTAACTATTAATTTTGTTTTCATGGTATTATATTTAATTTTTCAGCATCTTGTTTAAATGCAAATAATAACGTTACAAATCGTCTTCATTCTCAGCAATGAATACAGCCATTGTTCGCATAACAAATGATATTGATCAGTTGATTTAATATTCGATATCCAATGCCAGGAGATTTAATTTTCAATATAATTTTGTTCACAACCATATTGAACAATATGTTTGACTTAAATTATCACCCGTATTCCAGTTGCTAATTTGTGACCTTTCCGTTTACTTTAATTCGCGTTATGTTTTTAGCATTTATCTATTAAATCGGTGTGTTGTATTCTAATGGTTTTCTCCACAAGTTGATCGAATTTCGAATCAATAGTTTGTCTGTTCTTTCTGAAGCTATTCTGTTCATCGCAAATCTCAGTTTTTGACGTGATTTCATCGCCAATAATTCTAGTGAAGAGTTTCTGAATAACACTTAATGATACCACAATAGTTTCTCGGATCACTTTTACATTGCTTGTTCAATCAAATGTTGGTTGACATAAAAATTATTATTTTGAACTCTGTGTTTCGTACATCTCAAATGAAACTCTTCTGTATTGTAAAATAAATTCTGGGAATTCGTAACACTTGCTTTATCAGATACTGATGAGTTTTGTGTATATTTATTTACTGGTTTGTTTCTATTTCTGAGAAAGTTCCAAATTTTCTTTTGGCCTCCATACAAATCACGTTCCATGTACTTACTAAAACGGTTCCATTCTAATTTGCGTTATTTTCATATTTACTCGAAATATATAAAGCGAAATGAAGAAAGTGTCTAGGACTGTAATTGTACGACTAAATGAAAAAGTAATATAACAAATTGTCGAATATTGGACATAATACTAGCCATCTTAGCACAGGGTGGTCGTAGGAGCACCAAACCAAATGTGAGAAGCGTTTTCAATTAGAAACATAGACATGCTTTATAGCACCATCGTATTAATATATTCTTCATAGCATCATCGTAACATTAACATCACCTTTTGAGTTTCGATCACGTCATTATTCATATATCTATCATGAACGAATATCCGGTCATTTAGAACCTAATTCGTGAATAGACTGAATATTTGCACAATTTTGTGGACTCAACAAAAATGCTTATAGTGCAGAAAATTTAATTCTTGAATAGACTGGATATTTGTCAAATTTTTTGGACTCAATAAAAATGCTGAACTTACCAAGAAGTCTTGTTGACCATTTGAACAGCCAGAAATTTTACCTCCAATTGAGTAATTGAGTCCAGTAACTCGATCACGGTACATGTCAGTAATGGCGTGTAGTCGAGACTGAAAAACTGAGTATATTGTCATATGTTTGTCGACTAATTTTTAAAAAACAATTTAACAACAAAGAAGGTAGCATGAGGAATTTATGATCCACTCTACTGAAATATTTAAATATACAACCATTTATGATCAATGCTACATTTTCCAGTTGATAAATTTCAATAATAATTATTTAAGTTCATATATTTAATGATTTTTTAAGCATAATGATCACACAGAATTCCATTTTACGTTAATTTTTAATAACAGATCATAGTTATAGAAATGACAAATTAAGGTAATTATATATTATTTATACTAATAATAACTGCGGATAACTTAGCCGATCTTTATCTTCACTTGTTATTAACTGTAACTTCATCACAATTTATGTCAATTGACGTGGAATGGGATCTTAGAAGTGGGTGTCTGTAGTGTTTCTCAATTAGGCGAGACACTTCGGCAGCAGTCACTTTCTCGCACTTTAATTAACAAGGAACAGTATTTCCTGTACAATAATTTGGTTTCAATAGCACTATTCCAGGAGTATAAAAGCTTCATTTTAAATACTTGATTAGCTCCAATTTAACTTTGAGTTAAGAATTGTATTCCGGAGAAAAGTTATTTAATCCTAAATTTCTAGTATTGCAATGAAGTAAAAGTTATTATTTTATTGAAGATTGTTGAAAATTAAAATATAATAGCTATAATGTCGTTCACTTGCAAAATAGCAGAAAAACAAAAATAAAATACTCAGATGATCAATTTAAATTAATCTCTCAAATTGATAATTCTAGTAAGATGTTCACCAAAACCAAAATCTATTAATATCAAGTTTCTTTATATATTCACTGTTGTGTGAATTACGAGGAATAGAACACTTTTCTAAATATGTATTCTAAAAAATGTTGAACTTACACACGGAATTCACTCAAAATTTATTTATTGTACACAATAGAAAATACTGGAACAATAAGAACATTCTACTGCCTCCGGATGGGAAATCATCGTTTGATTGCGAAGCTGAGACTTGATGAGGAGACGATGCACAATAAATGCGAGTGTCTCTGTTCCAGTAGACATACTTGTACTACAACCTAAAGCGAAAAAAGCTGTGTCAACTGTATAGCTTTCGTGAAATAAAGCCGTCAAAGGCCGTAATTAAGTACACAATCATGTCATGTATATTAAAACCAGCAATTTTACACTAGTACAGCACATGCTGTAAATGTAGGAGTATGCGATGTTTATGTTGATGATGTTGTCGTCCAGAGTTTTTACATGATTTTAAAAAAAAAACTATCCAGATAAGTATGGAAGAAACAGATTATTACTCGATCACCAATCGAGCATTTAATCATAAGAAAAGTTGAAGTATAATCTGTTGGTTGTAAATTTTGCTGGTAAAATGCAGGAGGGAACTATAAAAATAGTTAACAGAGCCAAGATTTAAACAATATAGGTTATATTCAGTAGGTACTCGTACGACGCTATAGCGCAATGAATTGAGTACTAAATAACATAATGCCTTAACCTGTTCTATAAGACAGGAACATAGAGACAAGTGTTTTCTCAAAAATGGTAAATGATATTTACTCGTATAAACTCTTTAAAATACCGATGAAGATATATATTAAAATCAATGCTAGGTGCAAATGCAAAACATATATTATCTAAAGCGATACTGGGACTAAACTTTTTTCACTTGATATTAATTCCAAGATTGTTTGACTGCACGTGCGTCTTAGGGAACATAAACAACAATGGAGCTACTCTAAAAAGTATCATTCTATCTGTATCCCGAACACGGTCTAAAACGGGTATGCCTAGAGAAATGCTCAAAGACATAGATATGGTAATGATATTTTATTGAACTAAGCAGCTATATGAAAGTAGTTTAATGTTCATCCTAGACTAAATAGTAAATACTTAGTAATGTACATAAAATCAAATAATTTTGGATGACATAATCTATGGTCATTTCATGAATCACATATTCAATACAGAAATAGCGCAAAGTATAAAAGTGTATCAACACTTGGAACAATTATAGTTGTGTAATGAATAATCTATGTAACTATCTCGAGTTTAAAGCATGGAGGCTTTGTAATCTATAGCTCGCGACCACGATATATGTCAGTAATCGTTAAGGAGCAGTAATCATAGGAGCTAAAAAGATTGATGATGTTAATGTCCTGTGTTTGTCGACTGATTAAAAAAAAACATCTCAACGACAAACAAGCTGAGAATTTATATGCACCAGTCAACTGAATTATTCAAATGTATAACCGGATAATTTATAACTGATCTTCGATTTCCTAGTTTGTAAATTTCAGTTATGAAATGGGAAAAGTAGTGTAGTAGTAGAGTATTTTGATCTAACAAAAGAAAAAGTGAAGATATGTGCTCTAATGTATAGAAAGAAAATGCCCAATTTAATTGAGATTTCAAAGTCACAATAAGTTCTCGAATTTCGAAGAATCTACATCCTGAAGTGAAGTTAAATAATATATAACCTTCAGATGATGATGAATTTATAGTTCAAAAATGCAATAACAGTATACCGGGTAATTTTGAGCTGTGTTTAGGCAAATAAAGGTATTCAAAACTGAGTCAAAAATATAATAAGTAATTGGACTGATGAAATTGATGGATTCAGGATAATTAAAAGAAATAATAATGTAATTGTTGGTGTACTTTATCGGCATTTAGCGAAAGCGAAGACCGACCAAGTTTTAGCGCAATCATATTTTGAAATGAAATTCACCACTCACAACAAGCCCTCTTAACAATAGGACGACAACGTAATAAAAATGAAATTGTTTTGACATTTTCTGTAAGTGATCAATAAATTTGATTGTTTATTTGCTTTAACTCATTTAACCTTCCCAAATATCAAATTAATTTTAAAAATAGTTGATTTTAGTTTATACTTTTACACATTGTTCGTATATTAGGGAATAATTATCCTTTGTCTAATAATAACCAATGGAATTAATTGGTGATGTTAAACAATATGAATGGGGTAAAAAGGGAATATCATCTACAATCTCTGAATTGGCCAAATTAAATGATAAGAACTTTGTGTTGGACCCAAATCAGACGTATTCAGAATTATGGATGGGTGATCATATTAGTGGTCCATCTAGATTAAAAGATACTAATCAGAAACTAAGTGATTATATTCGGGAAAATCAACATTTTGTTGGCAATTATGATGACACAAAAATCAGTTCGTTGCCATTTCTATTTAAAGTTCTAAGTATTGAGAAAGCCTTGAGCATTCAAGTTCATCCGAATAAAGTAATCAATTATATAATCATAATTTTTGTATTATAAATAATTTATATGTATTCCTTTATCGTTGTTCTTAGATTGAAGCAGAACAATTGCATAAGATCACACCAGATATATACAAAGATTCGAATCATAAACCAGAATTAACAATTGCTTTAACACCGTTCTTGGCTTTATGCGGATTTAGACCATTGGATGAATTATATGCAATATTAATGAGTAAGTTTTATTGCAAGGCTATTTGAAATTTATGTCTACTTTGAATTTAGAGTGTTTGGGGATTTCTGAATAAAAAAAATTTGAGAGTTATTGAGGAAATCGTAAAGAATAATAATCAATTATTTTCTTATAGAATATAAACCACTAACAAATCTAATTGGTAAGGAAAATATTGAAAAACTTTTGTCGTCAGAATCAAATGGATTGAAAGTTTGTTTTACAATTCTAATGCATTCCAGCCAAGATACAATAACCGAATGTATTATTGAATTAAATTCTACATACTTCAATGCTGATGGTAATTTAATAATAAAATTATTTTGAAATTAATTAATTTATATTTTATTATTTTCTATTCCATCCAACATTTTTATATTTCAATAGTTGCTGTTAATGAAAATCAATTGATTACAAATGTATTTCATAAATTAACAAATGAATTTCCAAATGATATTGGTATTTTATGTATATTCTTTTTAAATATAATTGAATTAGAACCAGGTCAAGCAATGTTTTTACCAGCAAAAGAACCACATGCATATTTAAATGGTGATTGTATTGAATGTATGGCATGTTCAGATAATGTTGTACGTGCCGGTTTAACACCAAAATTTAAAGATGTTAGTACACTTTTGGAAATGTTAACTTATTCGACGGAACCAATTGAAAATATTTTATTTAAACCAATTGAAGATGGACAATTTCGAAAATTGTTTATACCACCAGTTAAAGATTTTGCTGTTATTCAATTACATGTAAGTTATATGTTTTGACCGAAAATTTTATATATAGCAAAACAATTAATTTACATATTCATATTATGTTTTAATGTAAATTTTAGATACCAAAAATTGATGTTAATGAATGTTCAATTAAAGGATCAAAATATGGTTCAATAATTATTGTTTTATGTGGTTTTGCCAAATTAAATAAACATACGAATGAACATATTAATCTGAAACGTGGTTCCATTGTATTTATACCGGCAAATGATGGTTCTGATATTTTATTGCATTCTATACAATCAACAGAAGAATTTATTGCTTATCAAGCAATGTACAATGATTTTTAATGATTCCAAATGGGTGAAATGTATAATATTAAAATTATTCAAGTTAAAGTTTGTTATTATTTTTGTATTATGAAAATAAATTATTAAAATTTCTATATTATTATAAAAATGGTGTTATTTTTCGACAGTGTTATGATGAAGAACACAAAATATTAACAATTTTGTGACACTACATATGTACGTGTTCGTAGTTTGTGTTGATACAAAAGTGGTTTAAATCACACAATTATTTATTTCTATTTGCCTAGTATTTAAGATAACAAAATATAGTCTTATGTGACTGTGTCGTATTAAATGCTCTTTGTTATTTATCTTATACATAACACTGACAGATTTTTTGACAAGGTCTGGCACTAAGTTATTAGTTGCTTAGCAGTCAACTGGTATTTCATAAATTGTTTAAGAACAAAATAACATTGCTACAGCCTATAGTATAATTGAAAAATAGGATTTACGTTCTCACTGCAATTGATTCAGTGTTTTAAGCATTTTTTTTTTTTTTGTGCATGAGAAACACCAGACAATTATAAATATAGCAACATTCTAAAACAAAATGGTCAACCCTCCTTGCATAAGTTCTTGTATATATTCTTTTTAATATAATTTATTTTAATATAATTGTTATTTTGATTACATTAATAAATTGAGCACATATTTTTGTCTTAACTAATACATTTTTTTAAAAATATTTTTTACATTAAAATTATTTTTATTATAATTTTGCAAATAAAACATACCGCCTCAGCTTACTGTAATCACCAAATGATGCCGGGTTTCCAGAAACATAAAAGGGTGTCACAAGAGGAAAAGTCTTTTCATCGTATTCCCTAATTGGACTCTAAAATTTAAGCTTGAATAGATATTAATATTGAAATATTGTTTCCCGGTGGCCACCATATGGGAGTATTGAAAGTACTTGATCAACAATTTAATTCACCTATGTGATTATGATCTTAATTCAGACAACCACCCATTGGTTATAGCAATGCATGTGTATAAGCGGTAGCTCGAATATCATTTATCAAACTCTGCTTCTGTTTCTGTGATGAATTTCTTACATAAAAAATAGGTTTACCATCAACGGTAGGAATGCGATGCGACATACATATCGGATTTTTGAGCTGAAATAGTTTTGTCTAATACAATCAATGGGTTATACCTTGCTGAATTTTACATAGTAATCGGTGTAACCAATTAAGAAACAACATTCGCAATGAAATCGAGGCCATAACGTCGACAAAAGGTTATGGAAAATGTTTTGGAAAGAGCACAAATATGTAATACAGAAAATGGTCATCACTTGTCGATACATCGTCAACTGGAACCCTATTCTCTAGAGAATCAACGTTTAAATATATACTAAGGAAGGTAGAATTTTTTTCGAAAAGTTTTGTGTAAATAAATCAATAATTTCTTGAGAGACATTGTTTTAAAAATACATTGAAAATGCCACCAAATCATTTTATCAGAGAGCATTGGAAAATCTACGAAAATGAAAAGTGGAAAAAAAGTAAAGTCAATAAAATTCAGAAATTATAGTTTTATCAAATACCAACATTTTTCTCTGATATAATTCAACATCTTTGAATTTTATGACTATGCTTTTTCAGTAAATTGAACAAGAATTATGTTTATTTCAATTACAGAAACCACAATTTATTACTTAATTTACTACAAATAGAGTCAGAATTTGAATCACATTGAATAATATAACAGAAAATGCAAAAATTTGACCAAATTAATAATGAATTTTTACGCAAAATTATTTGTTTTCGTAATATATTTTCGATGGTATCAAAGAATGAGAAATTTGGGTTTACAAAAAAATTATTTATAGCTCAGACAGATCTTCAGATGACAAGTGATGCACCCTGAGAATATTCCATGTAAATAAATTGCATTGATTGAATAATATATTGATATTCCGATACAATTTGTGAAGATGCCCATTGAATACATCAAACTGGATTTTTATCTGCTTTGGTGATTTTACTCATGTTTTCGACCGTATCCAACTAGATGGATAAACACTCTAGAATATATTAAGCCAATATATATATTCATAACTAAACAAATTTAGAAATGACTTTCTTTTTTTGGACATGGAACAGTATGATCATTCTATTTAAGAATATGCTAGTGCGATATTTATGGCCAAGCAGCGTATGTTATTAGTGAATGTATTTGTAGCTTGTGGTACTTCTTTTTATTACACATGCTGTGTTTTACAAGCTGGAACTTTACATATTCATATTATAATCAATTTACCGACATTACAAATGTAAAAAACAAAACATTTACTTATTCAAATCAATATCGGTCGTCATCATCATAACCTTTTTAGGTCCTGGGAACGAAGTTCCAATATATCAAAGCTCAAAATGTTTTCTTATATTGCCTTTGAAAAAAGAGTAAAAAGTTTGTATGGGAGGTACTTGAAGGAGTACTCCAATTTTCTTCATCTTCGAACTTAGGCTCAGAAATCAGATAAAAGT
>JANSTX010054629.1:0-10858 GCA_027564355.1 Penthetria funebris | reverse complement strand
TTAATATAGTAAACAGACATTTATTTTGTACAGGCAACAAAAAAAATAATGCATAAAAATGACATTTTAAAATAAACTATTTGTAGCTATTTGTCAAGAAATGTTATACTTAATTAGCATAATAGGTAAGACATTGAATTTTTCATGGAATTACACTATTTAACGACGAGTAAATACAAATAGTTAATATTATATTTTCTTTAGTTATGCCTAATGATAGTATAGTATTTTACTAGTACTATATGATTATGCCATGTACTGACTGTTACATATAACTGCAATGTTACATATAACTGCAACGTTATATATATATATATATACGTGATCAGCATAGTTCTATTTAGCAAAAAAAAAAAAAAAAAAAACAATCCAAGTAAGTACAGTATAAGAACATTGAATATGGATGTGCAGAAATACTGAAGAATACCTATCTATGGTGTTAATATGAACGCTTCTAGTTAATTTAATTTGTACAAATTATACATACGATTATCACGATTTTTACAACATACGAAATAATATATAAAAAAAAAAAACCTATCGGAGCATAGGATTACATAAAAATATGTACCAAACAAAACAACGCATTATTAATATTGATAATAAATTTCCAATGTAATTCTTTTATTCTCATTAGCATACGTAATTTATCTTCAACAACACTGTAGAATGAAATATTATAAATTTTTAACTATCGATTAGTGCATTTCATTAAAATATATAAAAATTTGCGTAGTAGTAATTATATTTAAAGGTAAACAATGTCATTAAAGAGAGAAATCTGGGTTAGTATAAATTGAAAAAGATAGATATTTTTGAACAACTAGTTGTGATCGTCAAGAAAGTAATTTGATACTGATATCATGTAAAATACGGATAAAATTGAAACGTCAAATGAGAAACTAATATCAACAAATGTGACACTTCAACAATTAAAAAGATCAAACAAATTTACACGACAGAAAATAAATCGAAACGTCAGCAATTAAATCCGACACGTCAGCAATTAAATCAACACATCACAAAATAAATGAACGTGTCAGGAACTAAATGAACAGATGACAAATAAATGGACAGATCAGTAAATAAAGGAATATATCATCAAATAAATGGGTAGCTCAGCAAATAAATAAACAGATCAATAAATAAATGGAAATGGATCAGATTGAGCAAAAAATTAAACTAATCAACAAATAAATGGAAAAGATGCACATATGGGTAAATGGGAAGTAAAATCATGAACACAGACACAAATGAAACAGATGAAAAGTTGACCACATTCACAGCGCCACAAAAAAATAACTAGTGGAAACACCAACTAATGAACAGGTCAACTAACGGCCAGGCCGACCAATGATCAGGCCAACTAATGGACAAGCCAACTAATGAACAGTCAAACTAATGGACAAGTCAACTAATGGACAGTCCAAGTAAAGGACAGAGCTGAGTAACTAATGAGCAAGCCAACACAAAGAAAAGTCAAGGATTAAAAATTCTCAAGTAATGGACAGCTGAACAATTAAAATATTCTAGTAGTGGACAGTCCAATAATTAAAATATTCAAGTAGTGGACAGCTCACAATTAAAAATAATAGATCCAACAGATGAACTTATCAATAATTAAGAATATAAAACAAATGGACAATGCTAATCGATAGATCAGCAACCCAGCAAATAAATTGGCTGATAAACAAATAAATGCGCAGATCAACAAATAAATGGGCAGATCAACAAATAAATGAACAGATCAGCAAACAAATGGAAAAACCAAAGACATTGACAATTAGCAAATAAATTGATTAGTGAGCAAATAAATGAATCAGTCAGCAAATAAATGAATCGATCAGCAAATAAATGAATCGATCAGCTAAGAAATGAATCGCTCAGCAAATAAACGGACAACTCAGTAAATAAATAAAGCGATCAGCAAATAATTGGGCATATAAACAAATTCATAAACACACGTCAATTAACGGACAGACCAACTGCTGGACAAACTAACCAATTAGCAGACAAACAGTTAATTTAAATAAACCGATAAACACATTAAAAACTAATGAGACCAGCAAACGAACACAGGAATAGGTTCACATATATACAAAACAACATGTATTTATCTAGTTCTATTTTTGAATGAACAACTTTTAAT
This sequence comes from Penthetria funebris, assembly GCA_027564355.1. Taxonomy (NCBI): domain Eukaryota; kingdom Metazoa; phylum Arthropoda; class Insecta; order Diptera; family Pleciidae; genus Penthetria; species Penthetria funebris. The sequence goes on along the minus strand of JANSTX010054629.1, from coordinate 8,709 downwards.
AACTACAATTTATGGAATGGCACTAATTTACCTGTGACGTACACCTCTTATAAAAAATAATTCAATTTTGAATGTATGATAACGTCTGAATTGAGCATTTTTGACGTTATACAAACTTGTATCATTCATTAAAATATGAATGGCATTCATAAAGAAGTAGAAGCAAGTTTTAGTGTCAAATCACAAATTGTTCTTATGTAAATTCTAAAACTGATGGACAAACGCACAACTTTTAGTTATAAATATATATGATTTTTTTTTATAAATATATAGACTGAATATATGTATATATAAAATAACACCTATCTCCTTATGACGTCCACTTTCTATAGAAAAGTAATTCAATTTTGAAAGTATGATATTGTCTGAATTGAACATTTTAAACGTTTTTCAGAGTCGTATCGAACAATAAAATATGAATATATTCTCAGATAAGTGGACGAAAGATTTAGTGTTAAATCATAAATTATTCGTATTTGTACTTTTCAACAGTATTTCTTCATAAATTCTAAAACTGATAACGAATAGACAAACAGACAGACAGACAGACCACAATTTTATCAACTTCTTTGTTAGAAATATATATGTAGAAAATTGTATTTATAAAATGACATTTGTTTACTTGTGACGTCCACTATATATAAAGAAGTAATTCAATTTTGAAAGTATGATATTCGTTTTCCAGACTCCTATCATCAATAAAATATGAATATATTCTTAGATAGATGGACGAAAGTTTTAGTGTCAAATTATATACATGTTTAATTTGATATGTCAATTATTTGTATAAAATATGTCACTTCTTAATAACTAGGTACTCACCAATTTCCCAAATTTCCAGTGCTAATAATAGTATCTCCATTATATTTGTGTCGAAATCACCTGGTTGATGTTTGAAATTATTGATGTGTTAAATTGTTGATATTATAAATGGTTGATATTTTGAATTGCTGATATTTTAAATTGTTGATATTTTAAATTGTTGATATTTTAAATTGAATGATTTTTTTGAAATGTTGATATCTTAAATTGTTGATATTTTAAATTAATGATATTTTAAATTGATGATATTTTAAATTCTGTTGATGTTGCAAATTGTTGATAGTTTAAATCGTTCAATAGTTATAACTATTGTAATTTTAAAAATTTCAAGAATGAGATTATATGTTGTGACCAAATGTTTTATGATTAGAAACGTAGTTTTGCTAAATTTATAAAAAAAAAAAAAAAAAACAATTATCGATAATCCAAGTAACTAACAACTAAAGAATATAAACATAAAATGCTTAATTACCTTATATTTATTAGTCACTATTGAAAAACATTTTTGCATTTAGAAAGTATAAATGTTACTAATAAATTCCATATAAATTTCAGCAGTACAATGAATGGACGTAACGTAGTTTCATTACTGTATTACTTTATCAGTTTCTCTTGCCTTCAGTGCTGTACCAAAAGTTTAGCTGAAAAATATATAACATTTATTAGATATTTAGTGCAGAATGTATAAAAAAAAAACAATAGATTATTTAATAAAAAATTGAAAAGAAGAGGTTACAAATAAGATTCAATTCGTCAGTTGTACATGTTGATTCGATAAGAGACATTTACATATATTGTCGGGTTAGTTATGAAATAATTCAATATATAAATATTTAACTAAGACCCTAGAACAAAATCTCAAATTCACAGACGTAATAGTATCTATTTAATTCAAGACATCAATACTGTTATACTTTTTGTTGAACGTTAAACACTTTCCAGATCATTGACAGACATTCAATTTTAAATGTTACAGTAAATAATGGTCGCATAGAGAGGATAACATAACTCTAAATCACATTCAACCATAATCATATTTTAAATAATAGTCATTGTATCAGTCAATGTACCCATTGCTGTCTACTCAATTATCCATTTCGGTACACATATGTGATAATTTGTTAATGACAATATTCCAAAACATACATCATGTATCTGACTGAACCACAATTAATGATGGTCATTTTGTGTAATTATACCACACAACTTTACCAAAAAATGTACATTTTGTAAAATAACATCAAAGTTCATCATTTGAAATGCAAGTAGTACAAATAAAAAAAATAAATAAAAAATGATAAAAATTGAACAAAAAAAACAAAAAGAAATCCAAATATAAATAAATACAATAAAAAAAAAAAACAAAAATAAAAAAAAAAAATCAATCGTTTATTAAGAGGTCTTTGACTTCACATATAATTCTTCTCACAACAGTTGTATTATTTTATTTGTGAAGCAATGTATTATGAAGAATGTTTTGAAGAGTGAATGTCTTATAAAAAAAATCCAAAAACAAAAAGAAATAAATAAATGAAAAAAAGTAAGAAATGAAAACTCTCAGAATGAACGAGAAAATATAAATAAAATTAGGCTGTTTAAAAACAAAAATTTTAAAAGTTAAAATAAAAAGAGTAAACTTTTATCTTTAACAAAACCCATTGATTACTGGAAAGAATTTTCCATAATTTTTTTTTGGTTCTTGCTGTTCTTTCTTTATTTTTATTTTATTTTGATTTTGTTTCACAATTGATAATTTATATAGTACGTAATATTTACATGCATTCAAATTTGTATTGGATAATAATAACCCCTAAGGGCTTCCTCCTTATGCACACATTACATTGCAATCAGATAAATTTTGATGGTATAAAATTTATTTTGATTTTAATAAAATAAAAAATATCAGGTAGAGACCATCAAATTTTATACGAATTTACAAAAAAAAAAAAAAAAACAAAGAAAAAAAACACGTAAGAAGAAAACAAGGAACTGGTTCTGATTCTCTTTATTTTTTTGGTTATTTATTTTCATTTTTTTTTTTATTGTATTTTATTCCTGGTCGTATATACTACCTGTTGTTTAAAAGCATAGTACCTGTCCATAATATACGAGAAAGATACTCAACAGCATTGAATTTAATTTTCAGATATAAATGTAAATAATGTGGCGACTTCTTTTTCTCGGCTAAAGAAAGCAAACCCCCCATTCATGTATAGATTTTTATTTTTTCTACTAATATTTTCTTGTCTTGTTTACAATCATTCATGATCAGGGATTAATAACAAAAAAAATATCGTATGCATTATCAAAAGCTAAAGATAGATAGTTGATTATTTAATTAAACATTTACTTCTGACACACTGACATATTGTCCACCAATAGATAAAAGATGAAAAACCAAACTCGATTTTACGAATATTTAGGAATAATTTTAAATTAGGGAGATGATTACAATACAAATAAAAATTAAAAGTACTGCACGGCTATAGTTAAAACAAAGAGCCTAATATTGTAATACTTTTGTGGGCAAATCGTACCAACTACATGATAGTTATATGTAAACTTAATACAAAATACACAACTAATATTTTATCAAAGACACAGATACAGGGTATATAAACAAAAAAAAAAAAAGAACTCCAATTCACAAACAAATTTACAACATGGTTATGGTAATGTGATGGTACAAAGCATTTATTTAGTATTGTTTTTAACAAACTATTAAAACAAAGTCCAGGTTTTGTGTGGTATGGTCTAAGTGAAACTGCTATTTAGTTTGCGGCAACTATCTAACCTAACATGTACAGAGCCAACATAACATAATATAGAAATCAATTAACTGATTGACAAAATAACAAGACATAGTATATAACGTTTATTAAGGTTGGCAAAAACATATATATACACCGATAATAGTGTCAATTAATTTCTATAATTAAAAATGCAAATGAAAACCTGGTTAGGATTTAAACAAAACTTTGAACTCACATAGCACCCATGTATCTGCCGATAGACAAACATATTTGCATATAAAACAAAATAAACAGTTGCAATTGTAACTGATGATTAATGCATAAATGTATTCTTAACTCAAACGAGCTCTCTCTATTATAAATCGGATATATCAAAACAAATGAGTTTAAAACAAGGAAGAAAAAAAAGAATAACCAATTCAGACTATGTATTAACCTACCATTAAAGATACAAGTTAATACATATCTCAACTGTATAACCTTAAGTAATTGAAATGAAACGAAAGACTAATGCCACAAATTAATATTCGATTGTAAATCATTGGTAATAAAATTTTGAAACACATTTTTCTATACCAAAAATAGTTAGTTACAATGCTATGGACAACAAATATACAATCCCGAAAATGTGGTTCAAAAGCCAAACACAAAGCTAAACTAAAAATGAAATCTTTACATAAATGACAAATTATTAAAGTCCTACGTGAAAATGATCATATAATTTTATTTGTCTAGTATTCATAGGAAAAAGAAGACAATAGAAGAATAACAGAAATTTAATAATCACTAATAAAACCATTATTGGAGTTAGCAAGTCACAACGAAAATGCAAGTGAATACTGCCAGTTTTAAGGGTATAAAAAAAACCTGAAATAAAATTGGAAATAAATAAAATAAATTTTACCTGGTAAAAATGAAAATAATTGATTTGAAAAAGTTTTATGTTTACTGACACTTTTGTTGTTTTAATTGAATGCACTTTGCTTGGCAATATTTCGGGTGCTTACTGTTTTGATGAACCTATAAAAAAAAAAGAAAGTGTTACTAAAATCTTTATTGTATTTATGATCTGTTGAGTATATAACACAATAATAAATAAAGTCAATTAACTTATAGAATTGTTCAGATATATTAATAAAAATTTTGCATGTAATTAATTAAAATTTAATAGAATACATTAATGTAATTGTAGCCAAGGTTTTCGACTGAGTGACAAAATAAAACCTCATATTTCAAAACAACTTTTATTCAACGATAAGTTTGGTATTAAATTTTAATCTAAACCACTTATTTTTCCTTAAATTTTATCAAAACTTATTAACTTTATTCTAAACACCATTAAATAAAAAAAAAAACTAACCTTCAAAAATGTATGGATTTAGCAAGGTACGTCACAGTTTACAGTTAAATGGTGTTTTACAGTGGAAGTAACGGTTTATTTACTAGAAAAACAAATTTTACATCATTGCAAAAAAAAAAAAAACATTTTTTATGACGCCGTTTCGGCATTCCTAAAGTCACCCCATGCCTAGATTTTTTTTAACTCACTGTGATCTAAAGAAAAACAATATATTAGAAAACTTTATATAATTAGAAAAGATAAACACTATTCTATTAATTAAGTATATTAATAATCAAAAAAATAATTTTACTTACCTATAAAATATTGAAACTGCAATTTGCAAAAAAAAAAAAAAAAAAAAAAAAAATATTTACTAACCCCTTTTGGCGGTTTAAAAATTAACCCCAGCCGAAAAAAAAAAAAAATTTTTTTAACACAACGTAAACTTAAAAAAAAAAAAAAAAACAAATTTATAAAAATAAAAAAAAAAAAAAAAAAAAAAAAAAATTTAAAAAACAAAAAAAAAATGGAAACGGCAATTACAAAAAAAAAAAAAAAAAAAAAAAACATTATTTACTACGCCATTTCGGCGTTTCAAAAGTCACCCCATGCCGAGAATACAATAGATTTTTTTTAACTCACTGTAATCTAAAGAAAAACAATAAATTATTAGAAAACTTTATATAATTAGTGAAGATAAACACTTATTAGAAATTTTTAAACTATTATAATATTTAATTTTTACCATTAAATAAAATAATTAAAGTAAATTCAAAGCAACGCAAATTTTCCAAACCACACATCAAATTAATATAGATCACACAACATATATTCGCTTCGTGGCGATCGTCTACAATTTTATTCGCTCGCTTAGGTAATTTCGTAAGAGGGGAACGACAGGTGTCGATTATATTTGTGAAGTAGTACTAAATTAATGGGGTCGTTCGAGATTTTAACTAATTAATTATGTTAAAAAATTGCCGATAAATATGAAATGCCATTTTCTTGATTTTTCCTCAATATTTTATTTGCTTAATAAATTTTGAATTTAAATTTTAAATTTTAAATATAAATTATAATATTAATCAACATTTATTGGTTTACTTAATTTTTTAAAGTCCATTAGATTTTTTTTTTTTTTATAGAACTTGCAATTTATTGAACATATAAATTAGTCAATTTTATCAATTTAATTTGCCAGAAGATATACCTGATAAGTCGATTTCAGTAATAAAATATTAGTCCAATTGCAATCTTTTCCGTTTTCATGGACATTAGTTACGAATACACTTAATAGTATCAGTTTAAATGTTACGTATATATTGCATTAGTCATGCCTAAATTAATTATTATTATACTAATAACATGGACTGTGTTTCCGGTACAGATTTAGGGATACGATGCTAAACACATCTTAGAATATCAACAACTACAATCTAAATGTTAAAGTGAACTCTCCTGAACATTTCGATCTACATTGTCCATTGTCCTAGTGTATTCACTGCAGTTAAATGATGTTTTAGAGGTGTGCACAATTAAAATTTTCTGACCATATACAATATTAAAGAAAGAAAGAAGAAAGTGAAATTGAATGAGACATACACAGTTGCTTAATCAGTTGGTTATGGAATTAAATTGTTGTTAAGGAGTCTCTACTCTACCATTGGTTAGAGATGACTCAAACTCAAGGGCAAGGTGCATATAGTCAATAATCGTTAACGATAATTGAATAAAAATTTCAATGATGCTGAACCTTCAACAAATTATTATTTTACAACGAATACTAAAAAACAATTAAAATACTTTCGAAGAATGCTAAACTTTCTGTAGTGATAATAGCACATTCCTAATTAAATATATGATAACTTCATCAGTCAACAATTTCTCTTCTATATTTACACGTGTATGCTTTCACCTATTATAATTTATTTATCGCTTTCAATTTTTGATATTTCATGTCTAATTAAATTTTATGCACTTCATGTCATCCGTTTAAAACTATTGTGATTCCTATGAACTTTACCTCTACAATATACATTCTCTTCTACGAATATATAACTCAAATAATAATTACGAAAGTAATTTTTTCTTAATGTAAATAGGAAGGAAAAAGTCAATTAACTTTAAATTGGTATTTTTATCATATTCTATTATTTATTGTACGAATAATTAAATATTTATTAAATTCATATTGTATATATAAGCTAATAATGAACAAGTATATGCAACAAGTACAACGACAAGTGTATAAACGACACAAAAGTTATAGTTAATTATTATTCATTAGAATAAACGCATTATTATTTATTTTAAGAATATTATTAATTATAATTACAAAATGTACTATATTAAATTTGTGAAGGTTTTTAGTTACTACAAAACCCTATATAATCACGAACAACTAAATAAATCTATTGTATTTCATACGCTAAACACTTCTAACATACCTGCTACTTAGAGGCGATAATGTATCAATTTCGAAGGATATCATTTGAAGAAATGAGTCTGATTATTTTTTATACTAAAAAATATAAATTCATTACAGAGTGAACATTTTGGTCTGTTCCTACCTTGAAATCTTTAAGTCATTAAATATTAAATATGTTATAGACACCACTATTTAATCGTTTTACATTAGTGCTGTTAATAAGCAACAATTTTCGACAGTTGTAATACAGGGATCAGTATGTACATATATCAAGATCTTAGCTATATATACGAATCGAATTTTGTTTAGTTAAAAGTCTAATCAGTATATTAATGCCAAAAGAATGATTTTCTTAAATATATTCATAGTCAATAATTTATAAACATTGTTACTATATCTTTCCGAATCATCATAATAATTACAATATTTACATCACATAAGTGCAGCATACATGGTGTTAAATTTAGGTTTATATAATAAACAGGAACTACTTCTCAGTGGTGAATCAATTCACAGAAACCTAGTTTGCTGGTGAAATATTTTTCACCTAATCCATAAACATAATCACATGCCTGCAATTTACATAAATTATAGTTAACATACAGGTAATATCCGCGGAATTGATAAAGAAATAATTTCAGTAACCTATAGATATTAGTCTGTCACACAAGATTCCTCACCCCACCCATTTTGCCATTAATGGAATAATATCCAATAAAAGATAAGATTCCAAAATGTCACAATTTTTTGTTTTTCTACAAAGATTTAATAGATTCCCAGCCTTTGGGATATATTAAATTAATGACATACAAACATATTTCAATGGAAATAGTAAATAGTATTTATGTTTTTGATTAATTAAAATTCAAAATGCATTTAAAAAAAAAAAAATATGTACCGACTAAATTAAAAAGTTTTTATTTTTATTTTTAAAAAAATTTGTCGGAGCTATATGGTGTGTTATCGGTATATAACTATAACTGATAGGTATGCTTATTGGCATTATAAATAATTCAAGAAATAAAAAAAAATAAAAATAAAAAATAAAGACATCTATGCCAGGAGGCACCCATATGTACGATAATATATTAACTAGACTTATAAAATACTAGTACCACTATTAAGTCTCGTATAATATTATTAAATAACAACTTTTCTATATTTAAATAGTCTTTTAGTTTGAATTAAATTATAGGTTACATACTCTAGCAGTATATAGCCTCGCATATAATCAACATTGTCATGTTTTGATTCCATAAATGAACAAAAATGACTCGTGCAAATATGTTAGCTACACCAATTTTGGCTTTAAATTGCACCAACAACTGTTTTATATTAATGACGCTCTTCGATATACAAATATA
>JANSTX010054628.1:0-10858 GCA_027564355.1 Penthetria funebris | reverse complement strand
TGTTTTTTGGTTTTTGTTTGTTTTTTGGCAGAACTGTTGTTTTGTATTTCTATACGTTTCATCAAGCCTAAAATTTAATTAAAAAAAAAAAAAAAAAAAAATACAAAATAAATTCGTAACTAAAGTGGTTGGTAACTTAAAGTAAGAAAGAAAAAAAAAAAAAAAATACAAACGAAATTAAAATAAGTACTAATTTTTAATAAATTATGCAATGAAATTGTTAGTGCTCTGATTTATATAAATATGGAATAATAAAAGAATAAAAATAAAATACATATATATGATCAATACTTCACTCAGCGATTACGCAATCATCACATTTTACGTATTTATATTTAAGGATTTCAAAAGAAAAGTAATGTCTGTACAATACGTTCATAAATCACTGGTGGAAATTGTTATAGGAAACAACAATTTTTTAATATTTTCTGGTGTTATACCACATCATAATTGTAACTACAACGAGAATACTAACTAGCATCATATCACACTTGCTTTTCGAAATACAATGTACATTCAAAGAAAAGAAAGCGCAAATGTATTCAATTGAATTAACAGAATATGTTGCTTTTATTATAGTTAATATGGTCAATTTTATTCTAACTAAGTACGTTTACTTAAGCAACATTCATGAATCGTCATGATCATCATCATCATCATCATCATTATCTCAATCTTAACACAACATGGGTGCTTACATTTTGAGTAATTTGTTCCTTTCCAATGTCGTAAAAATCAAATGTAATACAAAATATCTATAAATGAATCAATTCTGGAGATTATAAAATTGTGGTTGTATCATTTGAATACTTCAGTTGATTGGTTCCCAAAAATTCCCAGTCACTTGATTGTGAGATATTATTTCATACAGTCAACAAACACGTATATGAACACCAAAATTTTTTTTTGTCTCAATCATATTCCGTTATAGACATAAATTTTGATCCGAGTTACCAATTTCCATGTATGTGGATATAAAATGAATGGAATAACCATTCGTGTCATCAAGACATTAAAAATTAATGTGCACTGTTAGTGTGAAAGTGGAAAAATAGAATTCATCAAACATTGCATATACATATATATATATATATATATACATCAAAGTTATTCAATTTCCAATCTTACCTACACACATAGTGTCAATACTGGTGTGATCGTGAAAAAAAATATGATGTCAATGTCAAGTTTGTCGGTTTGTTAAAAAATAGGAAACTGGATATGCATAATTTTATTAAAATATACAAATTTAGAACCGTGAAATTAATGAATTCCATATTTACACCTTTTATAATTTAAACATACTATCCATTCTATACTTATATTTCATCTCTTAGATAAAATTGAAGCAAACACAATATTTCTGGTAAAAACTAATGCACTATAGCTAATCGATATACAGAACCCTTGTCTTAATTATTAATTATGAATATTGTATAACTCAAACAATTTACCTCGAAACATTTAACATATCATAAAATACTCATTAATACACCCAAAATGATAAAAAAAAGATAATATAAGAAAATACTGAAAAATATGAAATAAATAAAAGTATTGCAAGTATTGTATAAAAATATGCATAGCTTAAAGAATCAACTTTTAAAAAAAAAAAAAAAAACCAAACTAATAATTTATTTGTTGGTCTGATTTGTATTGCTTACTGTTGATAATGATGTTTCTTGAATTTGTAATGCTTGTCGTCGAAAATTTGCCAATTTTGCCTTATTTATGGGAGCACCTGTGAATTAAATTATATTATAATTTTCTTGCTTTGTTTTTATATAAATTTATAGAGTTTGTATTATGCACTACCAGTATTTTAGGTATATTAGAAGATCTTAATGTTGTGAAAATCATTGTAATTAATTAATAACCAAATCGATTCGTATAGCGTTTACAAATTCGAAAAAAATCACTATTAAAAGATTCTAGAAAATTATTGCAAACATATATATATCTCTAATTGGATAAAAAAAAACAACATTTAATTATAGGATGCAAAAGCAGTCATTATAAATTATTTTGGTTGACATTTGATGTTACTTGCACATTAGAAACGGCAATTCATCATCGTTGCACCGTTCTATCCACTATCATGTGGTGTAAAGATCATAATTGATGGCCAGTGCTTAAATGAATATATGAACATTTTTTCACATATACCTCACATAGAAATTAATATAATAATAAATACTAGTTACATGTTTCTATTTTTATCTAAACAATGTTATGTATCAAAATAAGTTGCACCACTTATTAGATTTAAAATTGAAAACCTACAGATATCAGAATAATATAATGTGTGAGTTTTCACCTAACAAATAACTCTTAAATATGTTAAACAATCACATACAAAATAAATTTATTATTAAAGTGAAGAAGCACTTAAAAATAAAAAACTATACGAAATGTTCAACAAAGCGATGAAAATTGAATGATTTTTATACCATAACTAATTTTAATTCTCATATGCAACATATTTATGTTTCTTATTCATTAAAAAAAAACTAAAAATTATTAATAAATTAAACACCCACTTACCTATATAACTTAGTAAAACTGGTAAAAATATTAAACCATGTGCGGCTCCAAAAACAACAATTCCCAAATACATTCGAAAATAAAATACTTGAAATATTTGACTTTGTGCAAAACCTAAAACTAATATTCCCACAAATTTGGTTAATGTTATGCCAGAAAATACTGAACTACCCATTTTCGTGAGGGCATCTGCAGAACGCTTTTGCCTTGTCTCCTCTACCGACACCGAAAAACTATGCACTAAATGTGAACAAAATTCAACAGCAATACCAACTGCCATTACTAAATTCACTAATGACACTGCATTTAATGATATATTCCATATATACATAAGGCCACCAATATTTATCACAATCATACTTATTGTTATTACAACAACAATTGCTGAATGTATATCAAATCCCATTAATAGATAGGTAACAACAAATATTGCCAATACAGAAATTCCCATACTTTGTAATGTATCTGGCCACATTGTTAAATATTGTTCATAAAATACATAAAATACAGAATAGGGAAAAACTTCAATATTGGTAATAATGTCTTCGGCAATACCCTGTGAACGTAAATTACTTTTTAACATTTCCGTTATATTATGGGAAATTTTTCTTGCCGATCGTAATGCTTCATAATAATCTGAAGATGTTTTCAATATTGTATGATAAGCCATAAAGTATGATGATTTAATATCATTTCTTTTACTTACTACACTTATACTATTACTATCACTACTATTATTTATATTATTATCATTATTAAATGTTTTATTATTAATTTTATCATATAATTGAACGGCATTTCCATATGCAGCATGACCTCCTTTTGCACATTCTTCTGTTGGATTATCTTGTAAAAAAAATGATAAATAATGATCAAATGCCGTTACATTTGGACGTAAATTTGATTCCAATTTTATATTACACGAATCACATTCATATTCTGTGTGCGGACAAAAACTTTCATTTATTGGAAAATATTTACAACAACTTGACAATGCTGTCCAATCGAAATAATCATCTAACCAACTTGATGCCGAACGTGCAATATACGTTGTATTTGGTGTTTTACTTGCAATATATATTTGTGTTGACATACTATCTCGATTACAATATTGACCACCACATATTAAATTCTGTTGCATTGTATTTGAATAGTTTACACCATTTTTTATGACAAAATAAACGGGCGGTCCAATACTTAAATATTTTTGTAAATATTGAAAATATTTTAATACAAAACTATCTTCGGGCATTGACAATTCTTGATCTAAGCCAATGTCAATGCGTGGTGCAACCGCTATACTTGAACATAACCAACCGAAAAATACAATCATTGTTATTATACGTACAGTTTTTTTCATAATAAATGGCACATAAACAACTTTAAAGAAATTATACAAAATTCCTTCTGAATTTTGACAATCATCTGTTTTCTTGCCACGTATAAAACAAAATATATCAAAACGATTTTCAGCCTGTCGCATTGCATCCAATGACAATAAACTTACAAAACATGTTATTTGTAATAGAAAATCAATTAATAATGCCATACCAGCATATAATGCAAATGCTTTAACAGCCGGCATATCGGACAAACCACCCAAGAAAAAGCAGAAACTTTCACTGAACGATGTCAATAACATTGATGGTCCAACTTTACCTAATATACGTCCAACATGTTCGGCATGTGTTTCATTTGGTTTTTTTGCATTACGTTGATGTGTCTGCACTAATATGAATATATTATCAACACCGACGGCCAACACCAAAAATGGTATTACTTCAACGATAATTAATGTAGCCGGTACACCAATGTACGCAAATATACCAACCGATGAAACAACTGATGCTAATACAATGATAACACCACCAATACCCAATGTTATTTTACTATCAATTAAAATACGATCAAAATATTTTACTTGACCCAATGAAATTGCAATGTAGGCAAACATAAGAACATAAGACATTAAAATTGTATAAACATCTGATTGAGATTCACGTTGTAATTCATCTTCAATTGATCGTTCAGATGTAAATGCAATATCCATAAAATCGGTTTTATTTAATGTTGTATAATTTTTCATAAATTCAATGTATAAACTTTCCCATAATTCAGCCGATTTCACCAATGTTTTATTATAATAATTATTTACTAGAAATGTTAAAATAACTGCATTTGCCTTTTCATATGGTGGTGTAATCGAAAATGGTTGATCAATTGTTGTGAAACCACCAAGTGCAATTGCCGGATCAATTGGTCCACCATATGGTGCTAAACAATCTGGATTATAAGCATTGCCAAAACATTCCATAAGATGATCCAAGTAATTGATCTAGGAACATTAAATTAAATTCAATCTATGAAATATTATCATGTCAACAATAAAATGGTTAAATCGGAACTATCATAATCATACCTTATAACCTTGAGCATCTACATCTTCTGCTTTGAACTCATCCACATCATCCTTAAAATAACCCCATATTGATTGAACCACACAATCAGATGTTGTTATTGGATCTCTAAATGTTGAATCTAATGGTGCATAACATATTTTCTCTAATCCAGTATCATTGACTTTTAGTGCTGTGTTTTTTTTTTAGGAACACAAAAATAAATATGTAAATTAAATAAATGACAAAAATATTTTAGCGACGTATGTTTCCCTCAGTTAACTAACGCGTTTTTTCTTTTAGAAACACCCACATTAAATTAGATTTTGTTTTTAATATTAAAACAAACATCTTATTTCGAGAATGTGTGCTAGGATCGGAAAACGATAGACCAAAATTTGAAGGTACTGGCCAAATATTTTGAACAATGGCGATTGATCGTTGACGTCCAATGCTCCCGCGTATAGTAAAGGTTCAGATGATGTTGATATAATAACAGAAGATAAATGATTTTATGTAATTCTTTTTAATTAATTTCTAAATAATCGTTATGTTTCTATCGCCATTAAATTCATAAATAATTCAGTGTTTTATTCATAATATGTGTGTTAAAATTGAATACTAGCATAGAATATGTAACGTTGTGTTTCAGCAAAATGGATACGTATTTTATTGTTTATTGATCATCATTACAAAATACGCGTTGAGTAATTTCACTTGAACTTACTACTTTAAACTATCGATCAATTATTCAAAATGATTTTATATTTTAAATATCAATAGGTTAAATATGATTTGGTTTTTTGATTTTAATTTTAAAATTACATACCTTTTATACTTTCTTGTAAAGCAAATATTGACATAAGAAATTTCTCATTAAAAACAGGACCAAATTCTATAACACCATTTGAAGTATTATGTATTACATTTGGTAAATTTACAGCTCTTATTATAATCTGTAATAATAATAAATATATAAATATACACATATTATATTAAATAATAAATGTATTCAAAATTTATTTTTTTTTTTATATTACCTGTTCGATACGATAAAATGGATTAAAATTTGTATCAAAATAGTTACGTTCGACACGAGCACGAGAATATGGTGATGCCCATAATTCAACAGGATTTGTTGTAAAATTAACGAAACGTATTCCAAAACCCATACAGACAACAAAACATAAACCTTAAAATTTGAAAAATAATAAATTATAATTAATTATATATTTATATAGATTTATATAGAATTATATGTAAACTTAAGTAAGTATTAATTAATCACCAGAGAATAATATAAGCCATGGTTTATTTGCACAATATGTACCCCATATTGTGAAATATTTTTCTAAAAATGTTTCAGTTTTTGCGCCAAGTCTTTCAAAATAACCAGTATCTTCATCATTTAAAACAGGTATACCACTTGGATGACTATTAAGTTCTTGATCACCTTCACCCCAATGTACACCTAAACAAAGAGATTAATATTAATTATATTATTTTAATTAATTATAAACATATTAAAGTGATGAAAAAAAAAAAAAAAAAAACGTATATTTTTACAGTTAATTGTTAAAATAAATGTTTAAGAGCGATAAACATACACACAAAACAACACAATAAAAAGCATTATTTATAAATGAATATTTTATTAGAAAATATATAAAAAAAAAAACATATTACTAAATCGCTGCTCAAACAACTGTTAAGTTATTCAACGGTTCATACCATCGTCTAGCATTTTTAGCAGAATCTACTGGTGTTATGAACTCAAATGGAATGATAATGTCCAGAACGATTGATAAAAAAAAAAACATTTTGAAATTTCGTAAATTAAAAAAAGTAAGAATTAAATATGATATACTCTTATAATGTGGTTCTGTGAGATATTATGATGATGTTTCACATAGTAGTATTACTATTAATACTAATTAGTGAAATAGATTTAATATAAATAACAATACAATAATATAATGAAATTAATAATTATTTTTTTATTTGACAATATCGCAATTCAATGATTTCAATTTTTAAACTATGTATTTTGGAGTATGCTAAATATTTGATTCACATATTATATTTTACTCGATGCATAATATGAAGGCACTGTAAACGGAAAGTTATCATCATTGAATATAATTTTCAAATACTTTGATCTAAAACCAAATCCAGAAAAACAATTGTGCAATAAAACATTGATTAAAGTGCTGATAATTAGTAACAACAAGCATAAATTAATATTATTGTAATTTATTCTATAAGTAATTTAAAGCAACGAATGGAACAAAAAAGAGTTTGTCAAGAATTGAAGTTTTGCAAAAAAAAAAAAAAAATAATTTAATCGTTTAAAAATTGTTGCTAATTTAGAGTTACACATTGCAAACAATTGGTTAACTTAGTTGAAGTGTACATTTGAGGATATTTTATATTCACAAAATAAACCTTTTAAATGATAATAATAGTTAAATGCAATGGTACATGACATCAGATTTGGAGAAACTTAGCATAATTAATTTAACAAAATGTGGTTGTAATTTACTATGTAACACATAAATGCATGTATGTAATTTTCAGTTTTCAAATACAAACTATTTTATGCTAATATTAATATTGTATGAAATAGCATATAAACTGAATAGGTTTTGTTTTTTTTAAAGAAAATAATTACTTTAAATTTATGTAAAAAAAATAAATAGTTAATTTGCAAATGTTCAACAATAGTTTTTCGCAAATAGTTAATTATTGTTATAGCTAGACTATTTTTTTTAAATAGCTTTTAATTTACTCGTAATAAATTGTATAAATAATAATAAGTAATAATATCATCTTATTGTAGTCAAATAAAGTACTGTGTTTAAGTGTTTGATTAAAATGATTGGTTGTGCTGAGAGAGAGTTTACAATTGTAATATTCATTAAAATTATGAAATTATTAGATCAGTTAATTATTGAAATAATTAAATATCAAAAAATTATAATTTTATTTAATTATGCTCTCGCGCAACCCCAGTTGCTGGTCATCATTTTTAACACTTGGACCATTTGGTTACATTGTGTAAAACTGCAGTATGTCAATAATAATAATAATAATAATAATAAATTAAAAACTAAGTCGCACTCTACTAATGGATATACAAATAAAAAAAAAAAAAACAAAAAACTATAAAAAGCGGATAAAGACAAGTAACAAAAAAAAAAAATAATTTATAATTATTTAGCGTATCATTTTTTTAATTAATATAATTTTTTTTTTTTTTTGTTTTTAATAACATACTCGATCGATTTGATTGAAGCGGAGAATCTTCACGGTCTGTACTTCTACTTTTATCAGCATTTGAATATCCTGATGCTAAACGTCGTCCAATACTTTCATTTAAATCTCTAGCACCTGTTTCACCACGTATTATTTCTTCTATATTTTTAAGAAAATATTTTTGTTGTTTCTTTTTGATTTTTTTTAAAAAACATTCAAAAACAAAACGAATTGAAAACAAAAAGAAAATAGATTTTCTTAAATAAATATTTGCCTCATCATATAAACGAAATTTGAAAAACATTAAAAACCAAACCAAAATGAAAACAAAAAAAAAAAAGAAAAAAAAAAGTGCAAAACTATGGTGTCGAAAAACCGCAAAAATTAAACCAATTTTGATAAAACCGAAGAGACCAATAAATTTATATAATTAAAATTAAATTCACTTTCATTAAATACCACAAAAATGTTTAGTCAAATTTAAAACATTAATGACTTTTTGGTGTGTAACTTATTAATTTTATCAAAATAAAAAAATAGTAAACATTAATTGGATGAAGATAATCTCTTATTCTTTCTTTTTATTTTAATTTATTTATTTTAATTTTTTTTTTTTTTTTATAATTACCAATAGATTGCTTCGAAGAACATAAACAAACACCAAGTAAAAATAAGAAAGTTCCAATACAAAAAACGATTAACATAACTGCCACATAACCATCTATACCACCAATTGTAAATGGTTCTGGTGCTGGTGGTTGTGGTGGTGGTTTAGGACATGATTCTTCACAATCAACACATGAACATGCTGGTGTTTTTGTCTAAATAATTTCAAAATAATTAAATTCATCTAATGCAAAAATGTAATTTTTAAAACAAAACAAAACTTTATACTTACATTCAATGCTTTATGACATGGTACAACATTTGGATCATGTGGAATAAAACCATCAATTGGATTTCTATTTGGTTGTGCTAAATAATTAATTTGAAATGGTACATAAGTATTGCCTTCAGCATCACCCATATAATGAAACCATTTCTTTGCACTACATCTGGATGCACCCCAATCACCACACATAATATCTAATGCTAATTGACCAGTTGATGGAACTGATACCTATATAAATAAATAAAAACGGATTAATCTTATTGTCATATGTTTTCGGATTCCATTATTTATATAATGTCTCCTCTAAATATTAGCATTGATGACAATCGTATGTTTTGAGTTAATGTGACAAAATGTCTTAAAAATGGGAAATGACCAACCAACTCGGATAAATGATATAATTTTAATTTTATGACACTTCAAACACTATAAAGTTTATGGAAAAATTTATTGAAAAATAATAATATGAAATGATTATATAACCTATCCCTATGTTCAATCGTAAAATAAAGGTCAAGGATGGTTATGATCTGAACGTAACGAAATAGAACAAGTTTCTACAAATAAAAAAAATTGGGATCATGCTTCATTATCGAGAAGAGATTTAGAAAAAAAAAAAAAAAGTAATACAATACATCCCGATTTGGTGTCAAGTTAATATCTTTTAACAAATTTTGTCTATACATCTTTCATATCCATTACTTTCAAGTTTAAAATACTAAACTAATAATAATCAATAAATATTATATGAAAGAAACTTATGTTATTTTATACTTCCTAATGAATATTTAACTAAATATAATAAAAAAAAGAAAAAAAGTAATTATCTTACCTTTGAACATGAATTATAGGTACCATTTAAATAATTTTCAGTAATGTACATATCTATACCAATAACATAAGAACCTAAAATAAAATAATGAATCAGAATTGAAATGCTACTTAGAAATTAATATTAATTATTAAAATTATTAAACTAAAATAAAATTTAAATTGTTTCAAATTACTATAATTACATTATAATGACATTGAAATAATAATAAAAGAAACAAGCATACCGTTATTTCTATTCCCTTTTTCTTGTCCCAATACTTTCATGTAATTTGATTGATTTGGAATACATGTAAAATCACAGATATGTCTAACTAAATTTGCCATACATGATGGACATCTCTTAAGAAAATTGGCAGCAAGTTTTATATTGTTATTTAAAGTAGTTATCTGGTGTGAAAATTTAAAAGAATTTTTTTTTTTAAATAAATACAATATATTTTATTTTTATATAATATCAAGTTGTTCATCTAAGTCTCACATACTATCATACTATCATATCATTCATCATCATACACGCCTCAAGGGCACATTACCGCTCCTAAAATGCATTCGAATATAAACTACAATTGAAATTTCCAAGTGGAAAATATTTAAATGGCAAATTAACATCGTAATGCCGACCTATGCATCCTCAAGGCGCACAGGTTCAGATGATGACAATACGTATATTGGAAGATAAATTATCGAGATTGATGTTTTTGAAATTCTAATAAATTTGACTTCAAAAATTAAATATCACATGTGACCTGATCATGAAATAAACAATATTTACTGCATGCTCTTCGGAATTCACAAGTGAATTAACATAAAATTATAAGTATTTTGTCCGATGAAACTGATTAAACATCTTAAAATGTTGCATCTCCATTTTCAGTATACGCCAAATATAAGCATGGTAAAAGAAAAATACTTAAACTCACTGGTGTTGAAACAATAG
>JANSTX010054626.1:0-10859 GCA_027564355.1 Penthetria funebris | reverse complement strand
GAAGGTATATGAAACTGTTGTTCGACCAGCAATGACTTACGGTTCTGAATGTTGGGCTGTGAAAAGAGATCATATGCAGGAACTACACACAACCGAGATGAGAATGTTAAGATGGTCATCCGGTGTAACATTAAAGGACAGAATTCAGAACAATCATATTCGAGGCAGTTTAAAAGTTACTCCCATCACCAACATAATCACTCAAAGTATATTAAGATGGTTTGGTCGCGTAATGCGTTGACCGGAAACTAATTGCGTTAAATTGGCTTTGAATATTGTAAAAGATGTAAGTAAACGCTATCGCCCACAAGCTACTTGGTTATCAGTTGTTGACTTGAAAAGTTTGAATGCAGAAAGCACAAGACAGAAACTTATGGAGAAATAGATTGAGAAGTAGGAGGGTCGACACTGAATAAGGAAAAAGGCATGGAAGAAGAAGAAGAATTGCCTTCAATTTTGACATGCTCCACCCGGAGATACGATTGGGGTAGCTGTTTACTTTCATAATTCTTATGGTTCGAATGATCTATGGCCCAGTACGTAATGACGGGCAAGATGATAATGAACTATGACGTTCTATAGTACTGGCCCCACATAAATTATATGCCTTCTTAACATGCTACCAGTAAATATTTTATGGGTCAATCTTAGTACCATCTACTTGGATAAATAATAATATATAGTAAATATTATTGTAGTGGAAAAATGCAAAATAATAACGAAGGAATTGTTTTTGCCACTCTATTCAATTTATCTTGTTAAATAAAAAAATCTGTTAATGGTCGAATGGCAGGATAATGCGGTTGGCCTCATGGGATATAAAATTTGATTTATTTTTGCTTAAATTATGTACCATTTTTAGTGGGAGTAGTGTATATGCATAGAACCGTATCTTATTATTCCGGTTTATTAACAATTATTTGCCTGTTTTTACCGATTTTTATTTGTACGTCGAGTATGATGATAAATCTCTCTGTACAACTCGTATATACTTTTTATATATATAATGTACTACATCTATATATTATTTACTTAACTATGTGCTTTGAATCAATTTTAAAGCAATTCTGTAAGACACGTCGTAACCAAGAGGCAGAATAATTCAATACGAAATAAGTAATTGCTCCTTGTGGAGTTGAGAATTTGTTCCCGATTTCTTATTGTTGTTGTCTGTTTGCGTTCTCAAAAGTTCTATACTGACGTACAATAATACTTTTAAGTATTGCCGAAAAAAAAACAAAACAAATAAGGAAAACGGACGTGACTTCCCAAAATTAATGTATAAACATATTTTATCTCTTGTAAAATATATTTGCTGTGTACCTTCGTTATGTTCCAGAACTCAAACAATTACATTTTTTTCTTTTTCTGTTACATTTTTGATACCATCATGTAATAAGACAAGTGTTGCTTATACAAACGAAATAGATTTAGCAAGTGGTCTCAGGGGACTCGTTCAAACTAATACATTTTGATAAAAATTTATTGATAGGAACAAAATAAAGTTAAAAGAAATAACTAAAAGCTAATTTGGATGTCCTTTTAAAAACTTATAAACGACATCAGTTTTATTATTTTTTTGTAGTTTACTTTTATTTGGTCTGGTCGAACAATTAACATGTGATCTGCAAAAATGGTATAGGGTATCTCTACGAACAACCATCATTGATTACAATTTCTATCCAGAAACTTCACTGCACTCTATACATTTAAGCACATGTACCACATTCTTTATTAATAGCTCTACGTAACAATATTGTTGGTAGTTTAATTTTTTGGTTACATATCGTTAAGAGAACGCCTCAGTGAATTCATAAAATCTAAAAAGATCGCTACAAATCTTTATTTAAGTCGTATTTTCAAAAAGACACGTTAAGATCTTCAGTTCGATTTTGTATCAATTTATACGATAGTTCTGAAACATACTTAAGTAACCCTTCTTAGGAACCTTGTTTCATTTTATTCTTTAATTTTTTTATTGCCTTATTCCCTATTTAGTGTCGGCCCTCCTGCTTATTAATCTAATTCTAAACAAGTATCTGTATTGTGTATCGTGATTTTCTGCATTGAATCTGTTCAAATCATAATAAACAACCGATAACCAAAGTAACTTGTGGGTGACCCGATTTTCTTCAAAGCCAATTTTACATTGCAAGTTTCTAATCAACGCATTACATAACAGAATAATCTTAATCTACTTTGAGTGATTATATTGGTGATGGGTGCGCAACTTTTAAATTGCCTGAGTTGTTTCTAATTCTGTCCTTAAATGTTATACCGGCAGACATTCTTAAATAGTCTCATCTCGGTTGTGTGTAGTTGCTGCATAAGATCTCTTTTAACAGCCCAACATTCAGTACCGTAAGTCATTGCTGGTCGAACAAAATTTTCATACTCTTTCATACATCGAAAAATACTACAAAAGACAAAGGGGATGATGTATGAAATTGTTGTAGCAATGACTTGCGGTACTGAATGTTGGAGTGTAAAAACCTTTATTTTTGATAGTATTTTTCAATTACATAATATTTCAAATACTGATCTCCAATTGATACAACCACACTTTATTCGATGTTGAACATCATCAGCGATTTACCGATGATCCCAAATATTTAAACTTTTCAATAACCGGAAGTAGATGATCGTTCAATTTGATCGTTTCTTGTTGAGGAGTCGATCGATTGCCATTAAGTGGAAAATACATGTACTTTGTATAAGTGTGACTCATACGTAGTCCATTGGCCTCCAATACCAAATTCCACAGATTTATTTTGGTTTTCAGTTCAATTTGTTTCTCATTGATTAAAACTATGCGTCATTTGCAAATAACATAGTTCATGGAAGAGGATCCTAAGTATTGTACCAGACAGATATTGCATAATAATTATAAAGATTACTGGGCTTAATGCAGTACCCTGATGCAGACCAACGTTTACGTTGAAAGAAGTAGATATTCCTCAATTTGTTAGGATGCTAGTGTTAGCATTAATATACATATTTTTGATAGTAGATATATACATAGTTCAGGAGCACTTTGAGATCGGAATACCTACCAAATGAGATCTTTAGGTACTCTATCAAATGCGTTCTAAAGATTTATGTATGTCATATGGACGTCTTACTTATTATATCTGTATTTTTCCAATCAATATACGAACTGTTTGTGTAGAATTAGTTGTTTTTCTGCCGAAATATATAGATATCTGAAATATTAATTTGATCACGAAGGCTTGTGTCCAAAACTCAGTCCCATATTTTTAAGGTGTGTGAAGTAAGCTTGATTTGTATTTAGTGCAATTCTGTATATGCCAGTGATTGTTATAAAATGGTAAGAGATAGCTTCGTCTCCATGAATTTAACATCGCACATCTGGTTAGGATTTTAGTTAATAATTTTCTGGCCATTGATACCTAAAATCAGCCAAATATTTTCAAAGATCTGATGGGATGTTACCTGGACCTTTATTTCGTTTCATCCCTTTCACATTTCACTGCATTTTCGACTTCCATTAGATTAACCGCATTGACTGGCCACAAAATTGGATTTTATTCAGAAACTTGCTGATAAGGACATTTTTGGTCAAGAAGCTAATTGAAGTATTACTCCCACCTAGTTCTTTGTCAGTAATCAAAAGTCCTTCTTGCTTTCTGTTTTGCTATTTCATACATGTCTAAATCGTCACTGGAGCGAGTTCTTTGTCAAATTTTGTATGATGTTTTCTTTCATGTGCCCCAACACAAAGTTCTTATTCCAATATGCAGTGAATCTGTTGACACAAATGAATTTCATTTTGACTTCTAATTGCAATGCATCTCGAAATCATTCTACATAACCTCCGGCGACTTAAGTATGTTGAAGCCGTTGTTATAAGACGATCATTTTCTACATTTAAATTAAACCACTTTTTCAATGTACGTTCCGCCGTTTGTGTTTAAGTGTTTCTTTTTAAACGATTTATGCTACCAGCAATCTGTCCTGTGAAGTAAAAGATTCACCAGGTATTATTTTACAGTCTTTAAAATAATTCAAATTTAACACTTAGTAAGAAATCAACTTGAGATGAGTTACTACTAATTTTGTTCATTATATTAGGTGTTCCTCTCTTTATACAAAATAAAAGTAGGGCATGAGATACCAAAGTTGTTCAAGTTGAACAATCTTTACCATTCTCAATTTTACAGAATCCTGACTAATCCTGTGGGTGATTCGAAGATGAACATATTTCTATAATATGGTAGCCACATATACTTTTATAATTACCTTGGTGGCCTTTATTTACATGCAGTAATTTAAATTTGAATATCCTTGGAATGACTTGAGTTTTCATGAAGTCGACCTTCTCTTAACTGACATCTGATAAACCTGAACCACTGGTTTATTCATTTGACATCTGATAAACCTGAACCACTGGTTTATTCTATTTGCTGTGCGTCGCATTTGAGATCAAATCATCTATACAGGATTGAATTGAATGTTCTATTTTCCGGTCAGTTCTCTTATCAAATGGTAGACATTTTCGTGATATTTTTTGAATTTGTAGTGTGTTATATACGGTATGCAATATTTTCAAAGTGTTATCGCAATCTCTTTATGAAATTAACTAATACTTCGTTAATTGGTTCTGTTGACTCACTGATAAGAACTACAAACTCGAAACTTGAATTTTTGAAGACGAAGATATTGTATTGGATTTAGAAATGTGCATTACACCGTACACATATTGACAGGATAGCGTGCTACAATAAATAGAATATGTCAATTTTTCCAGAGTTACATTTAGTTGTTTATAGTTTCCACTCTTATTGGATTTACAATTTTAGATGCATGTGTGACATTGTACTTGTTAACTTGTATTCAATTTTTGTATTGCAATGTTCCCTGATGAGTTCCCTGATGAGAACATAACATCGCACAGATAGTGCAAAAAACGTGGCGGCAGGTACTGCTCGCACAATAAGAAAAGCAATGCCCCATAAGAACTCTGAACGTTTAGTTATTTATGAAGTGGTTATGAGTAGGTTGTACACCGATGTTTTTTTTAGTTCAAATGAAGTCCTTTTATGTCCATGTGAAGTTCTATATTAGGTTATATGTAAGACATTTTTGCAATAATTTTGAAATTACATGGAAAAACTGAAACATTTTCCTTCAAAATAAGTGCATGACTTGATAGAAATAGTAGAGAAGATACTTTGGGATCGTAATAATTACAATAAACTATGTTATTTAACTTATTAAAATAGCATACAAATAAACAATCATAATTTGACAAAGCAGTAAATTATTAGTTAAAGTAGTGTTAAATACTAAACATAGTTAATTCATCATCATCATCATCTCAATCTTTATTTCGCGCGGGAGCAAAGGGCGTCAACGAACAACCGCCATTTCTCGCGATCACTGCCCAGTACTTTCACTTCGCTCCAAACCATTCCACTGGCACTAGCGTCCGTAATCAACTGTCCTGTTCATCGTCTCCAGATTTGTCAATTTCCACAAATTCTCGTTGGTTGTTACGTTTGGCCAGAAAATTTTTAATATGTTCCTAAGACACCTATTGACGAAAACTTGGATTTGTGACACGATGTTATTTGTCACCTTCCATGTTTCGCTGTCGTACAATAGTACCGGTGAACAATTGCATTTAAAACCGCGCAGCTTTAGATTCTTTGAAATTTGTGTTGACCGGCCAGACTTCATTTAGCATCCCAAACATTTGTCGTGCCTTTTGTTACAGAGCTACCCATATATTGGAAGGCCTATACTTTACCTATTTCTTCACAGCCGACCGCCAGTGAACATCTTTCAGACGCATCAATTTTCACCAGTCTCGTCTTTGAAACAATGATCTTTAGACCAACCTGCTAGCTATATTTCACAAGTCGCTCACCCTTATATCTGCCTCACCTGGATTTTGAGCAACCTGAACATCGGGCCCATTCAGTAGCTCGCGAAAGTACTCATTCCATGTTTCTATTTGTTGGATCTCATTTGAGATCTGAAAACCGTCCCTGGATGGAATTGGACGTTCAATTTTAATGCGCCTTCCGGTTAGTCTTTCCACCGCCGGTAGGTTTCTCTTATATTATTTGAATTTGCAGCGTGTTGAGCACGAACTGCAATATTATCAATGTTGCTTATCCCGCCGTGCACTTTACCTAACCGCCTTGTTCAATTGACTATATTGTGTATGTTGGCCCTATCGCTCCATCGCATTGCCATTGTTAATAATATTCTTCATTTCTTTCCTTCTCCTTATTAGACTCCATGTGGCTCCTTCCTTTCGTAATAAATGAAACCAAGAACGTCGTCCCCACTCGCGACCTCATTCCAGTCTCTGCCAACACATGTTAAGCGATCCACCAAATCGTCTGTGAATCATTGTTTCACCCTCTCATAATGAAGTTTAGCAACGTTTATTCTTTTAGCGGTTCTGGTTTGCCTCCTTATACTTGCCATAAGTTTTATCTTAATCTGTCCAATAACCAAATAATGGTCACTAAAAACCCCGATAGCCGCGGCTGTCAAGAAGAGAATTTCTCCATCGTTTGTTAATTGTAATGTGATTTATTTGGTTTCTGGTACGCCCGTCAAGTGAAATACAAGTCCCTTTGTGTATTCTTTTATGTTGAAATATGGTGTCACCAATCACAAGGTTATGGTTAGTGCATATTTCCACGAAGAGTTCTCCATTACGGTTCATGTCAAGCAATCCGTGTGTACCCATGACAGACTCCCAGCCCATGTTGTTAGAGTCAACCTTTGCATTTGCGACACCAATGCATATGACGATATCCGATCTGAACTATTGTTACATATTTAGCAGTACTCTTGAATCTTGCTCTAATTATTCGATCTGATATCGGCCCCAGTCGTCAAGACTAACGCAGTTTGCCCACTATCGTATCTCGCTCAACCCAAGAGTATCGAGTTTATACCTCTTGTATTCCCGAGTCATCTGCGCCAGTTTCGTCGCTTCAAGCATTGTGTTGGGTAAATCCATAACGTCATAGTGTTTTTTATGTAGTAACTTATATTTTGGTCAATTTGGATTTCACTTGACGGTCGTACAAGAAATCAAATAAATCCCATAACAATTATGAGAAGATAGAAAATTCTGTTGTTTACCGTTCGTAGCTATAGAGGTGCAGATGTTTTTAGTGACTATCTACTTGATTATTGAACAGGTCAAATTTAAACTTATGGCAGGTTTAAGGAGACAAGGTAGAACTGCGGGACGAATAATCGTTGCTAAACTTCGTGATGAAGAGGTAAGACAACGATTTCATAAGATCCAATTTCTGTTGTCGATCGCACAATTTTTGGAAGGTTCATTTTATTTATGGCTGCTTTTAAGTATAAACAATTAATAATTCCCGGTATACGAGCATATTTTGTGACATTTTTGGTGATTTGTTTCACTGAATAAGTCAATTACATAACCACCCCATCATATTTCACTTCATTTCTCTATTGCATTTATTAAATGTGTGTGTAGCTAATTTTTAAGTACCCCTATAAAATTGAACATTTTCAGATTTTATCATTTTCATCATTTTGGCTACGAACATTAGGTACATATTCATATTTCTATCCAGAAAAAGCCGTAAATTCCTCGTTTTATTTTAAATTGATTTTATTAACAAAATAATATGGAAAAGATAAAACATGGATAATAACTAACAATATTATCATAATTTTATCCAGAAATTACAGGGATAATTGGTTATTAAATTTTATTGACAGCGTGTGTGATGAACATTAAACGTTATATGTTATTGATGCACACGTGTCTGTCACGTGAATGTAACAGCCAATTATTTTTATATTTAAAGTTTTTAAGTTTTTATATAGAATTGAGAGAGCATTCAGGTTCCATTTCGGGGTCGTTGTTGTGCATGTAAATATTATGAACGTCTAAACGTCTCTAATTATACTCGAGATCGATAATTTATATTAAAATTCAATTAGTTAACCAGAACAGTAAATTTTTGAATTTCCATACAGAAATTTGAAACAGGTACTTCCAAGTGGTGGCCCGGTCTGAAATCTAGATTGATAGTAACATCACCGCAAATATGAATATAATGACATATGAATATAATGACAAATGTGTACTTGTAATTCGTTCTGATGAAACACGATTTGTAACCTTTAGAAAATCCACCAGATCGCCTTATAGTAGCAATTTCCTATAGATTAGGTGGTATATGTCTACCCAGCAGCCTATATCTTTACTGAGACCGATCAATGTCCTGTGAGCAATGCCAAGGACCTGGACTTCACCAATGCGACGAAGCAATTCTCGACCAGTTTTGATTTGCTGACCGACGACGTAACCGACATAATGGTGGCCATACTATCCGTGGCTACCGCCAATCGTTGTACGGGAATCGATGCAGACAACAAGAAGGCACATTCCTTCCAGACAGCAAACATTTCCGTTTGGAATACGCTTGAATTGTTTGGAAGCCTAAAGGATTTTGCCACGCTAAGAGTGTCTGAAAAAAATTTCAGCTCCAATCCCGGCTTCCATCTTGGAAACGTCGGTGAAAATGATGGCATCGAAACCATCCAAGGGGTTTTCGTACTTCCACTCCGCTCGTGTTGGATATTTGGTAGCGAATCCTTTGTTAGGCAAAAACTTTGGTGCCGAATAGTCAGTACCTTGCGCCATAATTTCATGGGGTAATAGACTCAATATGTTACCATGCCCATACGACCTTTCTTGAAAAGTGTCTAATGCTCTCAGTCTTACGACACTACGTGAGGCCGTCAATTTGGAGTAGTAGCAGTGCACAGGGAGCAAACACAAAAGAGCGTTGAGCAACTCTATGGGCACCGTTCTTAGTGCACTCGTAATACCTCTCAAGCGCATCTCTGCACCCGCTCCACTCTAGTTTTATTGCAGCCCCTGTCTAAGGCCGGCCACCTGACCAGTACACCGTACATTATAATGGGTCATATCACTGCGGTGCACAACCAATGTACCACATTGGGTCGAAGTCACCATGTTTTGCCAAACATTGTATTACAGGTGTGAAATGCCGTGATTGCCGTTTTACTCTTTTCTTGAACATTGGTCCCGGGAATGTGGACTCAACGCCATACCTGGGAAGACAGAGTTAATACTGTTTACCAAGAAAATAAAAATTCCAAGTTTTAGGCTCCCAAAGAGGGTGGTACAACTCTAGTACTCTCGCAGGGGGCTAAGTATCTTGGAGTAATATTGGATACCAAACTGAATTGGCGCAACGTTTTATTATTTTGATCGCAAACCCCACGTTACTGCTGATCGTCGAAGGACAAATGCCCGTGACCAGAACCACTATATCGTCAGCGTATGCTACCGCTCTAATCTCTCTTTTCAACTTCTTTAATTTCTCTTTTCAACTTCTTTACGATCTCATCCATAACTAGAAGCCAGAGAAGAGGCGAAAGGATACCACCCTGTGGGGTGCCCCTCTGTGCATTTCTATTGATGTAATAGCCTCCGAACTCGGCTTGCACTATTCTTCTTGTTAACATGGATGCTATCCAGCTCCTAATTCTTGGCTCCACACCAAAGCCAAAGAACGCATCTTAGATTGCTTCCACCTTAACGTTGTTAAACGCTCCCTCTATATTCAAGAAGGCGGCTATTGTGTATTGTTTATATGTCAGGGTATGCTCCATTATGTGTACTACTTCGTGCAGTGCCGTTTCCGTGGATTTCCCCCACAGAACGCGTGTTGGGACCAAGATATTGGAGTCTTTCCAGTAAACTGGTGGGTTTAAAATCCTTTGCCATCTCATGTCCAGAAATGTGATTATTCGGTGTGAATTTGATAAAT
The DNA here is from genome assembly GCA_027564355.1 of Penthetria funebris. NCBI lineage: Eukaryota > Metazoa > Arthropoda > Insecta > Diptera > Pleciidae > Penthetria > Penthetria funebris. The sequence continues at coordinate 1,026 of JANSTX010054626.1, read as the reverse complement.
TAATGTATATTCGACGCAATTTAACAGTTGTACAAGAATGCGTGGAGACCATAAGGTAAATGATTAGAATTACATATAGGCTCTTAATTAAGAAGCAATTCACTAGTCAAGATTACAATTTTGGGTTATTTGTATGTACAAATCCGCCTTATTGAATGGAAAAACTACTTAAATCAAATAATAGATTTGTTTTGTTAAAGCTCATATCAAAGAAAATAACAAAAGGAAAGAGATTTTCCTGCCCCAAAATAAATGATTGCTTTTCTGCAATATCAACAGATTGTCTACAATAAATTCGATATCCTTCTATTGCGGTTGAGTTCCATTCAAGTTGAAGAATTTAATCTCATTTTATCTATTTTATGTACATAAGAACCGCATTATTTTAGTTATTTTAGTTTTTTCTTTAATGCTAAAGACAAATTGCATATTTCTGAATTATAGATTTTGTGTATTGCTGCATTTGTAATATACATATTCAATTTAGTAACGACGGTTTGATCTCGCAACAGATGGATAGATAGAGTACATTAAGGACTTGCGGTTGCTATGTCTACATAGAGATTAGCGTTGATAATATTGGGCCAGAAATACTAAAAGTGACCATGAAATACCGACTGAATGGTAATGGGGCTTACAATCAAAGTGCCACAAAATTGTTACTTGATTCTGTGTATTCTTTGTTGTATCATCTTATTGTATAATACTCAAGATTATTGAAAAAAATTATAAACAATTAGAACAGTATAGTCTTAGGCCAGAGTATTCGGAAATATCAGATTGAATTTAGATATGATAGTTCTTGCACGACTCACAGACATAAGTGAAGAATGTAATAGTCGTACAATTAATCGCAAACACTATTATATTACATGAACTGAAAAGACACGGGCCTCACACATTTTCAGTTAGTACTAACCTTCATAAGATAGCTGTCAAACTTTCATGGCATTCTATTCATTAGTTTGTGAGTTATTGTGCTAAGAGTGACGCTACTTTTGTAATTTTCAAAACAATGGAAAAATC
>JANSTX010054624.1:13101-27382 GCA_027564355.1 Penthetria funebris | reverse complement strand
ATTAAAAGCACTCAAAAAGTATAGTATCAGAGTATCAGTTTGTTTTCCTTTAGCCGCCGTTTTCAGAAACACATCCTGTTTGAACATCTTAAACATATTATTTGTATTATTATTATTATTAATACTTTTTCTTGTTAAAATACAAAAAAAGAACATCTTCATCATCAATATAAATTATGAATGTATAGCAAAAACAACAAAATATCCGTACAATTAATACTTGAACTTATATGACCATAAGTACATACAAAGTATGATGACTTTTTGTTGTTCCTATAAGTACATGGTGTGAAGAATGACATGTAAATTCATCATGCATTGTTTTTTTATTCAAGCACATCATTTAACATGTAAAATTAAAACATATTAAAGATGATCATACTACATGTACACAGGGTAATAAAAAATATAAACGAGGGCGAATTGATAAGTATTGTAAAATTCTAAGATCATGCGCATTATCACCAAAAATTATATTATTTTTCATATCGGACATTGTTTAAAACGTCAAAAATTACGCTGTAGGTGTAGCAAATTATGATCAGTAATTTTATGTCTTAATCATGAAGGCTATATATTTTCGCTTAATACGGTGTATGTCTTTGCTTATAAACGAACATGTCATCTTAAGTAATTTTGACAATGTTTCCTTTGAATATTTTTTTCTAAAAAGTTTTATTTAATACACAGTGAGCTATTGATAATCACACGCAGCCAAGTTTTTAATCTATTTATTTAATTATTTAATTGATTTCATTGTATAACAAACAAGTACATTCAATCAATTGACACATTTAAGTAATATTATATAGTGGTAACAAACATTTTGAGGTTACGCTACCTATATTTATCTATTCAGGTGTACCACCGGGAATACGTATATGACGTATAATTGTGACCAAAAATATGGGTATCAATGTCGTTTTTTGTAGTAAACTTTCTAAAAACATCTAACCAACAAAGTAGGTAGCTTTGGGTTTACATACCACTCTACCGAATTATTTAAATATTGATCCGATCGTCTACCTCAACTACGAGGATATCTTTTAGTATTAGCAAATGTTTGTTGTCATCTTTTTTGTGCAACTTCCTATTCACTAGTATATCAATATGACTATTTAAATAATTTTCTAACTACATATAGCACGGCACCCAGTATATACAGTGTCTTAAAGAAAAGAAACAATGTCCAGATATGCTGAATTACACTTGAGTTTTCTTCAATTTTATCTTTTATGAAGATCATTTTATAAATTATTCTTATTTTTAAAAAATGTTTTTTTTATTGTACATATGGTTTTTAATTCCTATGTTCATATCCTATACTTGTATATTATTCTACAAAAAAAAAATGCTTATCTAAATGGAATCATATAGTAATACTTTTTTAGTATAATATACGAGTATAATAAATTAAATCATAACTCTTCTATTTGTATTATGATAAAATAATTACAAATATAATATCCTTTTTAGTACACTTCCACTTGTATTTAGTATTAAGATTATTCTGAATCATAAAAAATATAAAACTGAAATTTATAAAAAAGCATTAAAATTTAAAATTAGCCATTGCCAGATTGCCATAATAACAATTTACAATTCAAACACATATGGCAAAATTTTTATTTAATTTATAAAAAGTGTTGAGAATGCGGAAGTAATTTATTGAGAACAAATTACAATTTTGTTTTTCGCAGAATCGATGATGATCCATCAATTGCAAAATATACTGACTTTCAATCAGCATCATCAAGTGCAATGATGATATTTTGTAAACGTATATTCAGCTGACCCTCATATCGTATGATAATTTTTATTTCACTTCCTGCTGAGTATACGCCCTTAAGATATTCTGCTTCTTATACAAACTACCAAAATACAAATCGATCACTAAATCAACAGGTGAGTCGATTGCTAGACGCATAAATGTTTATAAACTTCGAAACAAGTGATTTGACAAATCACTTAGTATATGACGTCGATTGAAGAGATTAATGGAAAGGAACCAAAGAGATTAATGGAAAGGGGCCAAAGAGATTAATGGATCAACTGGTCAAAAAGATTGGTACAAGTGCACCGCGTGATAAGCGTCCTTTTTTTTTTTTGAAAATTCAAAGACATTAGGGGAATTTAACATCACGCAAGCAAACTAACCGGAAATAATATTTTTCTTTTTACCTTGTTAATTAAGCTTATCCACTTCTATCTTAGATCATTTTAGAACCAAGCACTGCATTACACTAATTATTATTATAATATTACGGGTATATATTATATAATATTAAAATTCAGAATTCACTGAGGGTTTACAGAGTTTCAGATACTGATAAAGCTTTGTCAGATTATCCATGTAGATTTTCTGATATGACAGGACTTAATAAAGTTACAGACAAATTTTAAACTGTATGGATTAACATATTTTTATTTAAATTACTCTTGAAGACAATAATAATAAAATAATTTGGTTTCCATTTTCATATAATAGTTGGCCAACAACCACACCTTTTAATTAATTCTATACGAGTATATAAGAATTTTACCTGTTTTATGTTAATCTTTATTTATATTTATTAGTATTATGTTTTTGATTTAAATTAGGAATTAATATAAAAGAAACTGATTCTTCCTGTGTCTATCAAGGAAAAAACGAACAATTCATTGTTATTATAATTTTTCAGAATAAATTATTTTTCTGTAAATGTCAAGAAATGGTAAAGAGAGAAGAATAATGGATTGGAACTATAAGGGTGTGGATTGTGCCATTTAAATAAATATTTTCATTGGAAAAATTCAATAGATTTTTTTTTCGATTTTATTCAATTTATTTTGTCTTTTAAAAGACACATGAAATTGTTTATTTATACTTTCGTGCAGGGTTCATCACTCAAAGTGTGGTATGTACGAAGCTAAAGACCCAAAAGACATTCACTTCAGAGCGGTAACAAAATGAAGTAAAGATCTGAAAGTGTATGACATAATCATACTGAAAAATGAAGCCTTCATTATCTAGACCTTCAATCGACGTGTAATCATAGGGCGTCAAGGCCTGACATTTGATCAATAGTTAGAACATTCACTTCATTCCATCACCTTTTATTGGTACTATACACGATTCTTAGTCATCTTTTCCTTCGACGACTGAATCTTTTAGTACCCTAAATATTCCAGTTAAATGCACACTTTTCAACATCATCGCTCTTTTTGCCTGACTATATTTCAACACCACCATGTACACATTGTCAAAAAACTTCCCGAATATTCGGCAGCAAATAAATTTAGTTTTTGATTTCTTGTATCTGCATCCTGTTATTTTTGAGTCGTTGATATCGTTTGTTCAATGGTCAATATTAACAAAGGAGAACCAACAAATCTTTTGGTAAAAATCGTTTTGCACATTTATAAATTTGACTATTATGAAGAATAACGATAATACAGATAGTTGCAGATGTCGTTCAAAACTCTACCGTACTAGTAGGAGAGCGTTAGAAAAAATGTTATCGATAATAATAATGGAGGTACTAGTAGATGGCATTCAAAATTCACTGAGGATTTAAAGTGATCTGTAGATTGACATATACTATCACATTAGTATGATGATAATCCGTTATATTTCTACTAAATATACTGTGCATTACCAGTCAGTATTATTGCGTATTATATGAGTTTAGATATTCTAGTAATTTTATATAACTATAATCATAATTTTATCATTTATATTCAATGCAGTTAACATATTTAATATGTAAATATTTTATTATATAATAATTTTATCGCAGAACTATTACATGATAAATTTATAGTGAATTACAAATTGAAACAAAAAAATAAAACATTGTGTTGACAATACTAATTTGAAGTTCCGTTTTGTTGACATAACATTCGATAAAACTATCAACACTCGTTTTTCTTTTAATTATGTAAATGTACCTTATGAACTATTACTTGCAGCAGTAAAGTTTCGGCCCTGGAACATAGAATGATAGAATAATAATTTTTTTCTTGGTAGTATGATTGCTTATTTATATGGAACATCAATATCTCATCATATATTCAGAGCAATAGTTCACTAGTGATTTGGCGAATCGCTTTTGTTATATCACGACGTTCAACGATGCTGGCTCACGACGTTCGACATTCGCTGGCTTATTCAGACAACTCGGTGTGAACGTTCTGCTTTTCATCCGATCCAAGGAAGTCGTGATGAAATCCAATCCGCATTAAAAGGGGGCGATAACATATCACTCAAAATATTGAAGGTGGACTTGGGTGGTCTTGCATCAATATTAGATGCCATTATAAGTAAAGTGTGGTTGTCTGATAATATTCCAACCTTATATTTCCGAAAACGATGAGTTGAGTATATTCGAGAACTGGTGTGGTATCACTTTGCTAGTAAACTCTGAACCTCATGGTATCAGACACTGACATTTTTTTACTATCACAAGCGAAATCGGACATGAGGCTGATTGTCCAAAAACAACGTGGCATACAATCGTTTTTTTTTTTTGCAGACTAGTAGTACCAATGGAATGTGGAATGGGATGGAGTGAAGTGAAGGTTTTGGCCAGATATAGTGAACAATGGCGAATGTTCGTTGACACCCTATACTCCCGCTTGGGGTAATACCGTGACGATATGTATGAGTTCAGAAACACTGTATATATGTATTCTAAATATCATCACTACCCCATTAGTATACTAGCTGAACAATGCCTCACATATTATTTCGACGACATGTTTACCACGACTTGATATAATTGGTGTAACCAATTACATGCGTGTATCTTTTAATTTTGAAATATTAATGTAAATAGAAATAGAATAAAAAGTGCGTTGTTTTCTTTTTATTTAACAAAATTATTTTTAATTGATTTGATGTTATTATGAGTTTATGGCGAACTATCGTGTTTGACATATAAATCTTTATGGGTAAGAGGCACACGACGGCATTTCCGCTTTGTATAACCAATGCAACTCATAATAGTATTTAATATTTTCTTCATAATTAATAGTTTAGTTTAGACAATTATAGATTTGTATGTTTTATAAGTGGGTACATTCATATTTATTATATACGACTTGTATTATAGATACATAACTCGTAAATATGCACTTAGAGTTTTTTGTTTTTGAATTGTATTATTTATAGTGTATATATGTTAAATATAAATACAAATAAAAAAGTATTATTAAAAATGCAATCCACACATGGTCTTATAAATGATCATATTTTTGATGCCATATCATATGCAATTCAAAAGAACTTATATTCGAAATGTACTCGTGTAGTACTATCTTCTTGCAGTAATTAGCATCCTCATCATTATTATCTTCACTTTCATTCTGCACGAGAGTTGACGCATCAAAAAAAAAATCACCTTAAGAACTTTTATCTAGCACCTTCACTTCAGTTCATATCGTACCACTAGAAACATTTTTTTGGCAGTTCTCCTTGTTATTTTTGGTTGACCAGGTCTTCTGCTAAAATGTTCTTTGTGTTTAAGGCTCTTATTGACATGTTGTGTCATAAACGTTTCCTAATAACCTAGGCTAATTCTTATTTTTATATTGTAATTATCGAAATTTAGATAAAATTATTTCAAACCACCTACTGATATATTAATAGGAATTGCTATTTAGCTGTATATTGTTTATAAATAAGCATCTATAAAAGAGAAAATATTATAATAATTGTTATGGAAGTATGATATGAACAACTGTTTGTATAGCTATATAGACCTTAATGCCTATATATGCTGTGTCTATGCCAATCAGTTAAACTAATCATGGTAATTTGTGTGAAGCTTTATGAAGGCGTTATATTTGAACGACATATTATATATGAAATTAAATAGTATGATGCTTTTAAATGTGTATAGTTTAAGTTGTATCTATAAGAACCTATGAGATTATATACAAAGGTGACAAATACGGTTGTAGAAAGGTGTTAAATTCATTAAAGAAACATAAAACGTTGTGACCGCATGTTGAATAAAATTAAATCAATATAAAACTCTTATGGGTTACATGTTATATTAAGATGTTTTATGCCCGGTCGATTATTATGATAAATTATGTGATTAGTGGTTCTTTTTATTACATAAATACATTCTCTTATACGATTTCTCACACAAACTGCGGTCTTATTTTATTTCATTTATTATTAATTTTATCTGCTACGTTGAACTGAGGAACGATATCATTAGGATTGACAAAAAATATAACACTTCTGTAACGGTTTTATTTCCAAATTTAATGGTAGTATTTAAATTGGTGTGTGTCTTTACGAATTTATGAAGAGTAGTATCTGCTTAAGACCATGTTGAAAACTTTAACGAAAAAAATCATTTCTTTTTTTTGCAGGTTTATGTCTAAGATAAGATACATTTGTTACTATAAGTCTTTATTTATATAAACTACAGATCAAAGATTATATATTCAATATGACATATTATCATTTAGTTTGAAGTTTATCTTTAGCCAAAATTCAAACCGTTACACGATACTTATTCAAGTGTAGAGGTGCCTTCTAATGTTTGTAGGGGCTTATATAATAAAGCATGTTTTTAAACAACAATAATTATCAATAGTCAAATGCACACATTTTGAATTATACATCTTAAACTTTTTGTTGTTTATTGACGTTAGATATTAAAACTGATGATGCTGTAAATAAATGCCGAAACGTTAGTATTTTGAAAAACCTACTAGATCTTCATTTCTTATTTATTTCTATGCACAGATATTTTTAAACAAAATCAGTGAAATTCTAGCAACTTTTGAACCAAAAGTGATAGAATAGATGTAAACTCGATACATGAGTGAACTAAACCAATATTTTTCTTACTACATTTAAATTACTCTAATTGCCAGTTTGTCCCCTTATTTTAAAATTCAAAATGATTATTTAAAATTAAATATATTAAAATGATATGTCGAGTTTATATTACTAAAAGCTATTGCATTATGTGCGGGACTTCAAAAGTATCATAAAGCAAAGCAGATGTAAATTTTTTTTCTATTTAAACGTACAACTCGTAGTTTTATAGGTACTATATAATGATATTATTTTTAAAGCCAGTCACCGCATTTATAAATGACGATATTATCAAAAGGTGTCGGATTTCTTTCACATAAAACATTCATCATCAAATTGAAACTTTCAAAAGTACCTCTTTTATGCACAAAACCTCAATTTTAAAATATATAAGAGAATACTACAGTGAAAAACAGCGCCGCATGTTGAATTAGTAAACCATTGTTTTTATGCCCTCTATGTCTATACAATATAAACTAAGTACCATCATATTTTTGTGTAGGTATACAAGAGTATATAACAAACTTTTGAATTCAAATATATATATATATATTTTTTGAAAAATCAAACAGAAGATTGCAAAACACACCTTGCATTAAAATAAATAGAAATTTTACAATAAAATAAATTGCTAGAATGTGCAATAAAATATTTAGTTGGTTCTTCAAACAATAATAAAAATAAATTTTATGAAAATCTACAAAAGGTTCCTTCCTATCCATTCAATTTTAAACAATTATGTTGATTTGGTTTCTTTATCCTCCTCAGCTATATTATATTGAACTGAATAAATAGCACGTTCACTTTGAATTGCACACGAACTGCATATATCTAAATAGCACAATTGTGTACATTATATCAATAGAATGCATTATAAGAATTGTAACTGCATTTTATTTGTAAATTTATTAAGTTATGTTGCATTATAAGAAAGTACGAGTATATGTAAATATGTATATTCATTAGATAACTAAACACAAAGGAAAACCAATTCAACAGGCGAATACGTTTAATAATAAAACCGCATAGTTTGTTTCAATTTGTTAATATTTCAAAAGAGAAAATTTATATTCAAAATTGAAATGCATTATTTATGTACATCGTAAAATATGTATAATGCACGACAATGTCTCACCCGCACAATACAACTATTTTTCAAAAGGTAACAACAATTTAAAATGGCATTCCGTTTGCTTTGCATATGCTATACGAAGTATAGATATCGATAGCCTATAATTCAATTATATATTATGAATTCCTGATACAAATTCACAAATGAAGGAAAATGTACCAACATTATTTATATATTAACAGTTTCTGCGATTATTTATTATAGATATTGACAAGAAAAGACCAGAACACCAAATTCTCATAAACATGTCAAATGTCGCCACAAGATGATACATGAGTGCATAACGTAGGTCTATTCAAATTTATTAAGCTATTAAAATTTGAAAATCATCAAAGAAGTTACCACCAGGAGAGAATGTATATGCTAAATATCAATTCCGTCACCAATTAAAGCAAAAAAATCGACAACAGTTCGGAATTGTTTTAATGAATGTTTTATTTCATTTGACAAATCGCAAATAACTTCAAACCTGAAACCTACTTATATTCGGCTTAAAAGTCATATATAGAATTTGTTAAAATATTGATATTAATATTGCAGCACCTGTCCTGATGGTATTTCGGTCCTATTGGATATTCATTACGTCAGATTGATTAAATGCTGTGTTGTACGCACAAAATAGGTGAAACTGTCCAGGACCTGTCAGTCTACGATTAAGAAATGGACTAATACGAATTGATGATGATGATGATGAATAATACTGTATTTGTAATAACATCGCATATTTTTCTATATAATAGAATGTGTATGTACTATGTACACTTCTAGTAGCTATATAAATACTCGTATTTTCGTATAAGTTCTATTTTAATGTATGATTACATTAATGACATTTAACATATAATATGAAAATATATCACATATTTTTTTGTTCATAATTTATATTATAATATTAACAACATATTATTACTCATTTACAATAGTAATAGGGAAAAAAGAACACAACACCATAAGTAAAACATTAGTAGATATATGTTTATTTATTATTATGTGCCAGAACTTACTGGGAGATTTCATAATATCACGCAAACTTTACTGTACAAAAAGTTGTAGCCATTTTCCATATAGTAATATACTACTCAGTATGTTTATGAATGATAATATATCAAGCTTATGCTATTTTCTATAGGTTCACCATATAGTGAAGCTATTTTTTATATGGAAATTCTGCAAATTAATATTCATGATTATGCACTGTGAGTACTTTGATGATGGCAATGGAATATATACTGGAACCCTACCTCTATAATAATATAACTTTTCATAGTATTTAATTCATACATCAATCATACCGATGTTATATTTATTAAGTATATGTTTACCAAACCTTGATTATAGTTTTTTCTACATAAAAATACAATTCCGCATGAGTTAAGCACTAAATTAGAAGTCTTGCGAAATTTAAGAACACCACCATTTGGAGAAAAAAAAGCCTATTTTGTTACTTGTGTACTTAAAACTTCTTACGGTCCATACACATAGAACTTAAACTTAATATATTACCGCTATACAACAGCTTATAGCTCAAATAAGTTTTATACCATATTTACTAATATTAATAATATCTAATATACTTACTAAACTGATCCCATTACAATTATTGTGTAAGATGATACCCATATCCATTCATATATATATATAAACACAAATTCGGCTCGAAGGACCAATGTTGATATCGCCTGATGGTGATTTAAAGTTGGATTTCTATAAAATTAAAAAGTGAAATGTATGTTTTGATTATTAATTGATAGAATGACATTTATTAACAAAATTTTAACTAATTTTATAATTTAAAATGGTTAAAAATAATTAAAATAATAAACAAAAATGTGTAAGTAAATGTTCGATTTAAAATATGTAAAAATAATTAACACTAAGTGAAGTCTATCTAAATTGAGCATAACGTCTAATTATCTGTTCGTTGGTGTGTGGATGCGTGCATGGTTTGCGTATGTTGCAAATAATCTGACGTCCTGCTGAAATTCGTTTATTTTTTTCTTCGTTTGTTATAATTAACAAACAGTTTTTACAACAGTACATTTATATGTAATTAGTTGCAATTTCATTTGTATTTTTTAAATATTCTGCATCACCCCGACCATGTGGCTTTGTTTTTATGTAATTTATACACTCGTATGTATACAATTCATTTTGTTTATAAATATTTTGAATTTTCAATCTAACTAAATTAACGGCTTGCTGCTTTCTTTGATATCCTTTATTAGCAATATTTTCATTCATTTTAAGATAAACGTATAAAATAGAAGTTTTATTTCCGCTATTCCACTATATGAGATTAATTTTCCAATAATTTGCTTCACTCTTGGATACTTTCTCGTCTGCCAACAGTGCAACAATATCTTTGGTATATCTACGAGTATATATTGATTTGTAATATATAGCTCACTAAGAACCAGTAGGAGTTTTTGTTTACACAACAATTTTACAGTAAATTTATCATGTAACTGTCGAAATTAAACCTATTTATATATTTATTTATATATATTAAGTACCTTTGTTAAATTTAGGTCATTTATAAAATAAATACAGACATTTATCTTAACACACTCGCATATAGCAACTAAAGGTATACATTTTACAAAACAATTGTTAATATTCATTTCATTGTGTTATAAACTATAATCAATCAATACGGTACAAATTTGCCTGATTATGGTACGGTAAATGCGATTCAGAACCTTTATTGATATATTATTACAAAATAAGGTGACGAATGGACTGGTCAACTATTATTGAGGTTACCTAATTCCTCTTTATTTCTACGCTTTGTCAATGGAAAGTCGATTACGGTATACATCAATAATGGTATATGATCAAGGCTATAAAGTTGGAGTTAATGACGTGTTTGTCCACGATTTGAAAAAACATCTCAACAACAAACTAGTTAGCTGGGGATTTCTTCACCACTCTACTGATATGTTTAAATCGAATAAAAATGTTTCAGAATTTTTGCGATCGTTGTCTATAGAAGAGATATAAAAATTACGGATCATAAAGCATTGGTGACATATTATATTGTTTATGCGAGTTAAACATTCTACGTGTATGAAGATGCCAAATAAGATTTAAATTTTTCGTGTATGTATTTGAGGATCCGAAATGATCGTGTGTATTTGAGGATTCGAAAGGAGCTTTTAAGCTTACAAGTCTACATGCACATGAGATCGTGGACAAAAAATAAAAACGTATATAATAATCTCATAATATTCAAATTTACGACTATTTTACCGCTAATTGCACTAAAAGTTTTCATATTTCAAAGAAACGAACTGAAATCTTTATACATATGCATGTAATTAAACAGAAAAATAGTCTACAGACAATTACGTGGGCATTTTTTACATTACATTAATTACAACAGCATTTTTAAAAGTATTTATAATAAATGTTTTTTATATATTAAGAAAATATGTGAAGTAATGTGCACGTCATATAACATGTAATCGAATAGCTGTCTACAATTATTTTTTCATCAATTTGAAAGTCTTCTTTTTCTTACTTTTATTTTATTCTCGACTATTTTCATTAACAAAACATTACAATGAAATAGTTTACTATGTACTGCAATGACATTGTGTATCTCCAAATAATGTATTGTACTGAATTCCTAAGTTGTTTATATGATTTTAATGGCCTGGGAACAGCAAGTATTACGCGGAGTATTAGTTTTTGGTTGAGATGTTGATATAACTGTAAAAAAATCAGTGGAGAAATTCAATTTGAAATCTATTAAGTAGCAATCAACCATCGTTACTTTGCAGCCACCAACCACAGTTTGTAGTCTCCAGCTATTTCGAAAAGTGGAAGACAACCTAAAACGATATGTAAATAAATTATTAACATGTATTTTATTATATCTTGAATGTATAGCTCCTAGAGATACTATTCAGCAGTCTGAATGTCCGTTGTGAAAAATTTACAATGACGAGATTCCACATTTAGCTGAAGATAGAGTAGCAGCATTTTTCATTCAGAATTTATTAGACCTTTTTCAAAATTTTACTTTAAATATAAAATTTGATACCTAACTTTGTCATATAAATCCTACTTCGATGATAATTATGTGTAAATATGTTCATATAATTATCACTGGCGGTTAAAAAAAAAAAAATATTAACTTAAAGATCATATCATATTTGGCATCTAACAAAATTATTAATGATCGTCAATACGATTTTCAGGATAGGAGATCTAGACTATAGAGACATGATGACTTACCGTACTGAAATTTGGAGTAGAAACTTGCACACTTGTTTGGAAAAATATGTGTGCTCGAATTAGATATATCTAAGGCTGTTGACATACCCTAACGTAATATCACACAATTTATAAAACATAATGACAACTTTGAATTGTCGATAGCAGTGACCACCCTCAACTTCTTTGACATGTCTCTATTGGCAACATAATCGGTATCGGTACCCAATTGCCTATTTACTTTTTGACTATAATATATTTTTATCAATTTTGTATATATTTTTATATTTGTTTTTCAAACCTAAGATTATTAGTTTTTGAATTGTTTGTATGAGCTGAATGCATAATTTATGAAATGCGATTTAGTCAAAAATATTGGAGGGAAATAGTGTTTGAATTTATGTTTTCTCACCTTAAATTTAAAACATATATACAACACATAGTCAAGGCACGAAAGTTTAAGCTTTATCCTCTATCGAAGAAGCAGATAACATAATTTTAACTATTGATTTTTAAATTGCTATATATTTATGAGGAAAATTTAAATATACCCATGAAGGTATACATAAATTTGTATTTATTCCGATATGATTGCAAAGTGTTGTAATTTTTTATCTTAGTGTCAATAAACTCATAGAACTTGTTTTAAGAATATATTTGTTTTGAAGTCTGTATAATAAAAAAAAATAAATGGTTATGTAAATAATTGTATCAAAGTTATCTTTTTACCATCCTTTAACAGGCTAGCTAACATTAGTAAAGGCGCACGGTTTTAAAAGCTGCAATAAATGAATTACTTGGTTGAAATGGACAAATTTATCATAAGGTTAATTCATTGATAGTGTCCAGTACATACTTACAAACAATTTCTTGTACTTTATTTGTGGGTGAATTGTAAATTAGTTAAATTAAATTCTATCGGTTCCCAGCCTAATTGTGCGCTAAGGTCTTGTAGATTTTATTACAGTTACTTAGTTAACAGCATTTTCATAATGTAAAATCTATTAAATTGATTAGAAATATGCAATATGCACTATAAGTACTTGAAATTATGATTTATTATTTCGTGCATTTATCAAAAACATCAATTTAATACAGTTACTAGAATACCGTGTGTCTTTGTTAATTTTCAGTGCCCTGTTAACAGAGTAGTATACATACATAGACTGTACTGTTAAAAGTATATAAATAATATTTGTATATATATATATTATCCTAACAGAAAAAAATAAAATAAAATAAATACTCTTATTACATACGATTTTTAAACATGATAAGAGGACACTAAACCACACAAGAAAAAATTAGAAATTATAACCTAAGTCAACAATGGATTTAGTTTTGAATGTCTCAGATAAATAAGACTACCTAAATGGAATACGAATTGCACAAATGCAGCAGGCTTTCTGAATAGAAAAACACTTTTGTATGGTCGTATATAATGTTACCTAACAAATATATCCATTGAATTCGGATATCATGATCATAATGATCATCTTTGCCTTCATTTCGCACGGTAGCATACAGGATATCTATGAAATACCACCATCCTTCACGATTTCTGATCAGCACCTTTACTTCACAACAACACTTCTGCGCCACTTTTCTTTTTTTTTTTTTGTCAATCAACCTGAGTATGACAGTGGAGCGCATATCTTGCCGGCATCAATGACCGAACGAACGCCTTCAATGTATGCTCATATATTTTCTTCGTCTGATAATCATCAATATACTATTTTTGGTATTGGAACCCTTCCATTTAGTTTCTTATGTATCTTCGATATTTATTATACTTCACAACGCCGATAGCTCGATATTGCGACCAGTTGATGTTCTCCAAGTGCCTACTCTCAAAATTTAATATTCAAAATTGACTTCACTTTTGACACTTGCTGTCCGTGAAACGTTTGAAACGTATGGTGAAAGTACTGGTCAGAAATTTTGGACAATAACATCTTTTCATATCGCTCGGAGTGAAAGCTGAAATAATGATGATGATGATGATGATGATGATGATGATGATGATGATGGTGATGATGATGATGATGATGACCCCTAGATTCGTTTGGGTGACTAGTTTAATTTTAATAAATAACAAATAAATAAGATTC
>JANSTX010054623.1:0-10861 GCA_027564355.1 Penthetria funebris | reverse complement strand
AATTTTATGTTTGTCGTATGTGAAATTATTTTTAAGGATTCTTTTATCAAAAGTAACCTGACCAAAAAAGAAAATATCATTTTCATTTTGGCTACGGATTATAATATACGTATTTTCTTTAACGTTATTCTTTTAAAATTTAAATTTTGGTAAATTTATAAGTATTCGCTAAATGGAACTGACGTATTGTGAATGCATTTAATTTTATTCTTGTTTTCTTTAAATATATAATTTAAATAAACTACTTCAACCCCCCCCCCCCTCCCCTGTTTACGTAAAACAATATTTATATTATTTAAGAATTTTATATTGTAGGTTTTCATTAAAATTGCAAATAGATTTATATTTATTATTTAGATAAAACCCCATATAATAAATAATATAGATAATGTGGACGATAACTATAGAGATGTCTTTCGATTTCGAATCAGATCACTTGACAATCGCATTCTTAACATTTGTTATAGTAAAATTTTAAATATTTCAATTTCATCGTGTAAATAAATAATAGTGACTAAATAAATATGATCATACATCTAAATAATCAAGGTAACGAGAAAGGATAACTTGAGTATGTGTGCCACCTGACGTGACATTAGTTGTAATATTAAAAAAATTCATATACACATGCACACATAATATGCCCGAAAAGTTCTGGTGTGAGAACTGACGTGAACACCATAAATGTAGGATCAGTTCACTCTTGGAATCGAACATTCGAAAAGAGCAGTTTGGTTTCAGACCTGGTAGATAGTCCACAGATCATATATAAACGTGGTATAATCTGTGATGTAATAGAAAAGCAACGTCCGATTTGGCTTTGATTATTATTAATTCTTTGAAAGTAAAAGAATATACTTCCTACTTCACAAATTTGCTATACCTAATATAATATATAATCACCCCAAATTACGAATGTAGAAATTGAGAAGGAGAGTTATATTATTTATTAATACTGTTAATAAATACTGTTAAACTTCATTATTGGTACACTGACTTTATATTATACTTTATATTATAAGCAGTTATTAACATCTCTAATGGCATACGCATTTGCCAGCCATTGCTTCTTTTACTAATCGAATTAATATCGAAAGGATGAGGCAAATACAGACCCATATAAAAGTTTTTTAAATGAATACATGACTGCAGCTGTTTCGTTAAAATAATTGAACGAATAATGTTTATACAACAGGCGTAACAATATTTTTTATTTAACACTTTTTTTATTTTAAATAGAAAAAAACTAAATATTGCTTTAGTAATGTTAAATTAAATGAAATAATAAATTATACTAGTCTAATACATTACATAATAATACATTTTAAATTTATTGGTGATTAGACCAACCAGGCAGATAACTTCCCCAGCCTCTATTAGTTCCATCTCCACCTTAATATGCATAATAAATGAAAAATTGTATTAAAGAATATTTTTCATAGAAATTTGCTACAATTAATTTTACCTTTTGCAACCGCCTGTAGTTTATGAGTTTCCTCAGGACTCAACTTTAAAATTGTATTTAGAACTGGTACTAAATGTGTTTTTTCATCGCCATTATGAATGGTTAAAAACTTTAAATAAAAACAAGCAAACATAATCACATATTATAACGATTTATAAAGAGGGTAAATAAAAAAAATATACTAAATTATTAATAATTACCTTGAAAATAATATTTTTCAAATACTCTAAATTATGCATATGTTGCTCCCTTTCAGCAGATCTTTGATTTCTACGTACTTCTTCTTTAAGTACATCATTTAATTGTGTTAGTCTTGCTGAATCTTGTTCAGCTTCGGCTAATAATGCCGTTAAATGTTTAACCCTTTATTTTAAATTTAAAATAAAAAATTAATTCAAAAATTTCACTTTTTTTTTTTTTTTTTATTAAAATTAATAACTACCTGCTCTCTTGCACTGCAAGTTGTTCTTTAATTGTTTGCAATTCAATTGTAGGTGAAATAGACGGCAATTCTGGTAGAATTGTTGATGTTTCATCAAAAGATGAATTAAGTAATTCCTCCAATGGCATTAAATCTCGTTTATTTCGTGTATTTGATATTTTTCGTGGATGATGTCCACCGGAATTTGTGCTTTCGGAACCCTTAAAAGAAAATTCTATAATATTTATATTGTAGTAGTAAATTTATTCTATATAGAATTATATGACCTGACTGCCTTCAATATAAGAATAATAAAAATTTACAGATCAAAACGTATTTTTTAATATTATATATTTTGAATCACAACATCATATGATATTTAAATCGATAAAAATACTTAATAATATACAAACCTCTCCCTCTTGTCGTTCCATTAAAATCCAATCAATTTTTTGTTCATCACTTGCTGATAACTGATATGAATTTGTCGAATTCTTATTTTTCTCTGTACGCTTTCTTTGCATTTCATCATCTTTAGATTTGTTTCTGTTTAATTTTAATAAATCTTCAATTTCTTGTTTATGCTTCTCTTCCAATTCAATAATCTGTTTTTTATAGCAATTATTTAAAGTATCTATTTGTACACGTTGTGCTTTCAATGTCTCTTGATGTTCATTTATTTCTTTACGATTTTCTTCTTGGACTACATCAATTTGTGAACGTGATTCATCCAATAAATCAAGTATCTCTTTACAACGAATTTGTAATTGATTATTTTCATTTTTTAATTCATCATAATGTATTTGTAATTGTACATTATTATCGGTTATTAACTTTAATTTTATTTGTAAATTCTGATTTGTTCCATTGAGTGCAGTTAGTTCTTCTTCAAGTTCATTTTCACGGGTTGTGTCTTTTGTTTGATTTTGACGTAGAACAGATTGGGCTCTAATCTATAAAAAAAAACTGTTAAAATCAAATCGGGCATTTAATAACCCATTGACTATTTACCTTATAACTAGCATATTCTGTTTTTACATCTACCAATTCCTTTTCAACATCTTTTAAATTAATTTTTAAATTTACAATTTCCTCTTCTAGTTCAAAGATTTTACGTGTATTTTTTTCATTTTCCGATTTTAAATTAATACACATTTTCTCTTTATCACAAACACTTTGTGTTAATTCAATTTGAACATCTTCTAATTCTAATTTTGTTGTATTCTTCTCTTTAGTCATTTCATCTAATTTTATTTTCAATTCTAATTTTTCATGATCAAGTGTTTTAATTCTAGAGTGTTGTGTATCAATTTGTTGTTTTAAATCTAAAATGGTTTTAAGAAAAAGAATAAATGTGTGGTAATAAATTAATTAATATCAATTAAATTACAATACCTATTGAATGAATTTTCTCTGCATCTAAATTTTCTTCTAATAATTTCATTTGATTCTTCAATGAGTTCATACTGTTTTCATATGATTTAATTGTTAATTCAAGCTGCAATTATAATTTTAAAAAATATATTAAATAAATAATTGTGGTAAAGATAACTAAGGTAAAATGAAAATTACCTCATTAACTTGAATATTTCTAGCGTCCAATTTTTGCGAAACTTCTTTCAATGACTTCTCATACTGTTCCATTTCCAAATTTAAAACATTATTTTTCTTTATTGACATTTTAACTTTATTTAATTCAGTAATTAATTTTTTCTCTTCTTCTTTTTGTTGTAAAAATTCTTTTTCCTTTAATACTAAATTAGTTTTTAATTTACTATTTTCATTTTCCAATTCTTTTCGTAAAATATTGATAGTTTCTATTTCTGATTTGAGATCGTTAATCTGTTTCAAATATTCTTTAATAGCATTATCCAATGAATCTTTTTTTTTTGAATTTACATCAACTGTATTCAATATATTCGTATTTATTGATTGAACAGATAATAATTCATTTGAAATTTTATTTAATTCAAGTTTAAGGTCATTGATTATTTTATTATCACTATTTTTCTCATCTTTAACACGTTCCAATTCATCTTGTAAACGATCATTTGCATTTTGTAATATTTGTAAATTTTTTACTTGTATATCAATTGCACCTAATTTTCTATTTAATTGTGATCCTTCATTTGAATTTTCATTATTCGATGATTCAAGTTTTGCTATTAATGTTGTTTGTTCAGAAACTTTTTTCTTCAATTTTATTGCTAAGGCACGAAGTTTATTATATTTTTCTTCAAAACTATCTTCAATATCTTTCATTCTAACGATATCTTCAACTCTAGATATTGTTGATGTTGAAAGTATTTCACTATTATCTGGAAATTTAAGAAGGGGAGTAATTCAGATTTAAATTTAAGAGATTAGAATACGCTAGAGCAAAGACGTGCAGTGTCAATAAATTAATTTTTAATTAGAAATCAACAGCAGCGAACATTTGTACTTGACATACAATGCACGAACATCCGCTAGGAAATAAAATATAGAACAAATAAATATTGACGGTAATTTGCTGCTTCGGGATTTGAGTTTCTCTTAATTATAATAACTACTTTGAAATGATTACATTTTGAAAATGGTTAAAAATGTCGCTATTAGTCGCAAATACAACAGTCTCGAAACTATTGCAATTATAAAACTTCTAATGGAACACGATTCTCACATATAGAACTGTTAGTCGCAAATACAACAGTCTCGAAAATATTGCAATTATAAAACTTCTAATGGAACACGATTCTCACATATAGAACGAGACTGTAGCGAACACCCTTAGCTCTTTCGACATAATTTAAAAGTAAACGTCACATAGATTCATCATTTCAACAGACATGCAATGTGGATGCGTTTCCGGTTATCTACAAAAAAAATAAATGTTTCTACATACCAACATTTGTGTTCGATCTTTCATTATCCTTCATTAAATTTGTAAGTCTTTCAATTTCATCATCTTTCCGATTTTTTTGTAATTCTACATTTTCTAATTGTTTTGTTAAATTATTTATTTCACATTCAAAATCATTAATTTTTGTCTGCTGTTTTGAAATAATATCACCACGATTTTTAAATGCCTCATTAATTTCACGCATTTCTGCTAATAAATCATCATATTCAATGCTTTTATTCTTCAATAATTGTTCATTTTTATCTTCCATAGTTTTGATTAACAACAATTTATGATTTAATTGATCTTTTAAATTATCAATAATGCTGTTTAAATTTTCTAATTCAGCAATATATTCATTTGATTTATGTTCATTCAATTCATTTGAATTAAGAAGCTTTTCTTTTAATTCATTTATTTCCAATAAATATGATTTATTATTAATTAATAATAAAGCATTTTGATTTAATGATTGTTCAATTTTGTCATTTAATTTTTCATTAATTACTTCTAAATTTTTAATTTGATCAATTTGAATGTTATTTTTATTAAGTTTTTGAATAATTACATTTTGTTCACTAATTTCTAATAGAATTTGTTCATTATCTTTAACTACATCATTATATTTCTGTTCAAATTCTTTTAAATTATCAATTTCTTGTTGTTTAACATTTAATTGATTACTTAAATTAAAATGTTCATCTTTTATTGTATTACAATCATCTTGTATTGTTTGATTTTCTAATTTTAATGTATTTAATTCTGCTAATAAATTAACATTATTACATTCTAATGTATTGAGTTTATTAAATAGTAATTTTGATACATTTGAAATTTCAATTTGCCATTTTGGTAATGATTGAGAATATTCATAAACAGTTGTTAATAAAATATCTTTTGTCACTTTAAGTTGTTTTAATTTATTTGAAAATTCAATAACTTTATTTTTATATAATTTTATTTTCTTTAAATTAGTTCTATTTTCATCTTCAATACATTTAAATTTTTCATCAAATTTATCTCTTATTGTATTATTCTCTTCTGATAGATCTTTTAATTGAATTTCGGTTTTTATTAGCTTCTCATCTAATTGTTTATATTTTTCAAGACAAAGTTCTAATTCATTATTTGAATTTTCATACATTTTTGATAGTTTTATATTTTCTTTATTCATTTCATTTAATTCCGTTAATTTATTTTCTAATTCTGATTCAATATTTTTATTAATATCAATGTTATTGGTAACTTGTTCACTTGTTATTATTGAAATTGGAATGATTTCTTTAAGTTTTAAATTTTCTGTTTCTAAGGATAAAATTTTTGAATTTAAAATCAAATTATTCTCTTCTAAATGTTCCCATTTTTTGGTTTCTTGTTCCAATAAAACTAAATCTTTATTTTGTTCAACACTCATTTTTGTGACCTTTAATAATTTTTCTTCTAACTTTTGTAAATCATTTAATTGCTCTTCATTTTCATTTGTAAGCCTATTGATTTGTCTCTTCAATGATTCATTTTCAATTGATAGTTCAGAAAATGAAATAACTTCTCTTTTATGGTATTCAATTTGTTTTTGTAAATCACTAATCTTATTTGTTAATTCTAATTTTGCTTCTGTATTTGCGCTGACTATTTCTTGCATTGCCTTTAGACATTCTTTATCGGCAATTTTTTGATTTTCATATTTATTAAGTTGTTCTTTTAATTGATTGTTTTCATTTGTACATTCTGAAAATAAAATAAAATAATAAAAAAGTGTATATTGTTTTTTACAGAAAGATGTGTAAGATGATATAAAATTGTTACACATTTTAGTTACACATCAATAATCCTGAATACAGACGAAAAGTTAATAGAAAGGAATTTGGATCACTGAGTATTTAATGGTGATGAGTATAAATGAAAGCAATAGTTAATGATATTATATTTTTAAAATTACAATAAAAAAAGTAAATATGTAACATTTACATGAAAATTACATATCTCTTTTTGAATATAGTTTACACTTTATTTACTTTTATACCATCTCAAGAATCTCAAACAGAATTGTATGGTCAATGTTTTGAATTATATCGTAAATATGGTACAAAGTTAAAATATTAGAAACAATTAAATATGTAATAATAATAATATGTATAAATAAAATCAAATTAAAGGTCTTATTTAGCTAATTATACCGAAAAGAAGCTAATTGGGATATAATTAACTATATTATATGCTCGAAATCATTTAATGAATATAAATATGATTTATTTCTTCCATTGTAAAACGTTTAAATAAAACAAAAATTCCTTGTGACTTGTGTCATCACAATTTTTTACACTTACCATCTTTAGCTTGCTTTGCTTTTTGTGCAATAATTAGTAAGCCCTTACATTTCTTAATAAGATCATCCTTTGTCATTTCATCTAAAGATTGTTTCTTACTTGAATTATCAACATTCTTTACATTATCCATTACAATAAAATTTAATTTATCACAATAATTAAGAAATTTTAACAAAAAATTCACAACTCAACCAAATTTGACATTTAATTGAACGAAAAATATTATGGATGAAACAAGACATTTCACACAAATTATATTCAATTGAAGTAAATAATTTAATAATATAAAGATGACTATAAATAATAAATTTCAAGATATAAAATTATTAAATTTCGCAAAATTAAGGGGGTGTGTCAACTGGTTCAAAATATGAACACATTATTGTCTTTGTTATTTGCTTTTTAAAATATTTATAATATTGTTTCTAACTAACATTGTATGAAAACCCGGCATAAGTCGCTAAGTTATAGGTTTTTTATAAATTTTTAATTTCTATCTATTTTGACATTCAATGACGTTTGTCTTAAATTTGGCGGTTGGCGACTTGCGCTAACATTTGCTTTTTGTTCGTGTTATAAATTGTGTTTAAGAAGAACGCAAAGAATAAAGAAATATTTATGGAACTAAAGATATTTTAAATTTGATTATTTATTTTATTTATTAAATATATTGCAATGGACATAGATGATATCGAAATAAGTATTTACGATGGAGATCTAAAGTTCCATTTTGTAACTGCGGATGGTACAAATGATAATTGTTCTGACCATTATAACATTGCATTACAGGTTAGAATTTCAATTAATTTCATTTTAATTTTTTTGTTTTTTTATAATATACGCTTTTATGTATTTTTGTTTTTGCATTAATTTAGAAAATATCAGAAAATCAAATTAAAACTATAAATTGGATATCTGAGAAAGATTGTTGTAGACTAAAATTGGGTAATTTAAATAAAAGGGATATATTTGTATTTGAAGAATTTGATGGTAGAGCATTTGATCACCTAAAGGATTCAATTGCATTGTAAGTGTGTATATTTATTTATTTTGCCATGATCATCACTATCATCATATCATTTGTTGCATACATAAGAAGAGAGAAGACATTAAGGCATTTATTTGAGTTACTAAACAATTGCGTTGTTCAGTTGATGAGGAAACAATTCAATAATTACTGCCTAACTTGTAACCGAAATTGTTAGTACTATATTTATTTTTGCTACATCACCGCACGCTAACGAAAACGTTTAAGCTAAGGCTAAATTAAGTTTTATAGTTAAATATTTACCATTTAAATAAATCAATATTAGTTTTAATGTAGTTCCTTTACCATGATAAATATAAGTGAATTTGACTGATAGTTACCAAGATATTGTATTTAAGTATCAGTTGATGCTTCTGCAATTTTCGCTTTACATTGTCCAAAGAACATTCGTGTAATTATATAATTTGTTTATTATTTATCAAGTTATAAATTCCCTTAATTCTTCTGGACATTTTCCTCACATTGTATTTATTCATTTCAGTTGATCATTTTTGACAGATCTAATTCTTTTTTTTAATTTGAACAATATCTTTGTTCCCAAACTGTTGAGGTTTTTTGTTATTGCTTTCATCAGTTTCAGTATCTTATCACCATCATAATGTATAATGTTTGTAAGTAACTCAATGGAATAATAATTAGAGATTTTGTTTTATATACTTTCGTTAACATGATTTCAAAGAGAACGAGTTATGATTTTCAATTTTACACGAAAAAAAATTTAATTCCATTATGATCTTCAAGTTTCTTGATCAGTAGGCGTAGCTTTAGCAACAATTTGTGCATTATTACAATCACAAATAGTGGCTATAATAGTCGTCAATCTTATTAACAAATAAAAATAAATTTTATTGATATTTTATAGTGTTGAACACAAATATGATTATTAATTTCATCTAAATTTCAAATAATCAAATACGATATAAATTAACAGCAACTACGTTATAAAGTATTGAATTCCAAGTCAATTTATACTCTCTTTGGTGGTGGCTAACATCTGAAACTTGGTGTGTGTTGGTAGGCAAGAATATAGATATTTGTATCTTTTTTATGTGCTCATTGAATAATCATCGCTTCAAAAACTAGGTAGCTGTGGATTTACACACTAATCTATCGAATTATTCAAATGCATAATCAATTCACAAGATGTTTCACTCTATATTAAAAAGCAGTTTAGTTTTTCGGATGAAAATTTATAACGGTAAATTAAAATCGTAATGCTTTCCTATGCACCCTTATTGCAAAAATGTTAAGATGATAATGATATACCCGATATACCCTTCTTTTACCTCTACAATATTAAAAATATTTCATCTAAAATTTACAAAATTATTGAACAACACTTTTATTTTTATTTAAGAATTACAGGTCCAAAGTGTATAATAAGTTGTTTTTTACATAAATATGAGATACCAAATATAAAATCACCAATATGTACAGTAAGTTTACGTAATTGTCACATTTCACTGTCGTCCATACAAGGAAATGAAAAGGTAGTAAATTGATTAGTTCTTTTTTTTTTTCTTGCCAACTAAAATGTTTTGTTTTGTTTTATTTTTCACAATTCAGAAGGAACTGATTAAACTTATTAATTATATGGGTGGATTTTATAAAGATATTTTAACTGGTACAACAACACATTTAATAACAAATACAGTTCGTTCTAAGAAATATGAAGTAATAATTCAAATTTTATAATAAAATAATAATTGAAAAAGAGATGTATGGTATTTTAAAATAATATTCTTTTAGGGTGCTGCACAAAATAATATAATTATTTTAAAAAGCGATTTTATCTATGACCTTTGGAATAATCGTAAAGATAATAATTACGAAATTGGTGAATTTGATTATGTAAAATATAAAGTGCCAATATTTTATCTATTAAATATAACTGTAAGTGGTTTAAAGCAAAAAGAACGAAACGATATAAAATTGGCGATTGAAAGTAATGGTGGCATTTATCATCCAAATTATTCCATTAAAATTGATATTTTAATATTAAAACCAAATACAGTATCTGATAAGTTTACGGCGGCTGCAGCAAGTAAAAAAGATTGTCTACAACCAGAATGGATTTATGATAGTATAAAAAATGGATATGCAATACCGACAAATGATTATATAATTAACAAAAAGACAACATTGAAACGTTCTACACCAAATAAACTGTACCAAACTATATCGGAATCAGACACAGATTTTAGTGGAACTTCATTTGCTGTCTCAGAAATTGCCTATAATTCTGTAAATGAAAGTCTTATGTCTAATATGTTAAGCGATACAATGTCTAGAATGTGTGGTGGTATGATTTTTATAATATATTTATTTATATACATTTTTTAAAGCATGAATTATTAATTTATATTAAAATATTTTTATTTTAGAAGAACAGCAACCTTCATATAAAAGTAAAATTTCTCAATTAAATGTTCAAGAAATAAAAAAAGCAGGTCTTTTTCTTGATGGTTGTACTGTAGGTTTTTTTTTAAATTATTTTATTGCATATATTTATGATATTTTTGCAATGTTTTTTCTTTTGTTTTTTGTCACTAGATTTATATTTGTGGATTTAGTGCAGAGGAAAAAGAAAAATTATGTAAAATATTAAGCAATAGTGGTGCAATTCGATTTGATGAAGTTAATGATAAAATAAGTCATGTAATAGTTGGTGCACCAAATCCATCCGAAATAAAGCAATTGAAAACTATTAAACAGTATG
>JANSTX010054622.1:0-10861 GCA_027564355.1 Penthetria funebris | reverse complement strand
CAAATAAACATCATCATGTATATAACTTTTCAATTTTAGACTCTCGTGTATAGTTTAAATAAACATTTATTTTGTTAATGAATTTACAAGTATATTTTAGACCATTTGTAATAATTGCATACAAAATGTATATGTTTTTTCCTTTTATTATTCAATCCTCTTTCGAATACTTCGATTGATTGAAAAATGATAAATAATGCGTATACTTATACGTTGTTATACTCTCAAGTAATTGAGTGATCACACTTATTAAATCAATTATTTTAATGGATTATATACAAGTTAAGTCTGCATACTCGTAATACCTTTTATTGATTCAACATTACAATTTGCCGCAGTATTGCTGCGTTTATCAAATAAAAGTTAACTATATTTGCGCGATCATAATAAATCACGGGGTATCAGTGTAGTTGTTTGTATATAACCGATAACAATATATTTTCAAAATAAATTTGAATTTTACTATGTAAGTTGACTAATGATATTTACGTTACTCAACCACGTGGTGTCATCGATAACACGATCACTTGCTACCGTATGATCGGTACTCAAAAAACGGTATCTCACGTTTGTTGACTTAGAAAAAAAAATTTTTACTAACAAAGCTAAAGTTCAAGAGGTAAGCACCACACTCTACAATATGAATAATTCAGATGTACAACCGATCACCTAAAATTGATTCTATACATTCTCCATTTAGAAATCTCAATTTATTGTTGTTATTGTAAAAAATTGATGTGTTCAGATCCATAGGTACTCGTTTTAGTTCAATTTTACAAATGTAATCTTAAATAATTTTATTCAATTGAATGTTTCGAGTTTCGATTTTATTTAGAAGCAAAAATATGTGGATAATCTCTTATAAGTTTCCAAAAAAATTATTGTTTTATTTTTTGTTTGGTGAAAGAAAAAATTTAAAAACAAATAATTTTTAAAACGCGAAAATTATATTTGATTTATAAAGGGTGTGTTTTTTTTTTAGTTGCGGAAAACTTTAAATTGAAATAAAACACAGAAAAATGTTTTTAATATTCATGAAATTTTATGGCATTAATATTTGAATATGATTTCGGGAATGTGGACGTCACGGCTGGCTCGTACGTGTAATTTAGAGATCCAATTTTCATACACTCTTCTTGTTCAGTGATTAATCACACTTTTGGTTAAATAAACATTAATAATAAACAGAATTGAAGCATTTGGAGCGATAATAATTGCCAAGCCATTGGCTAAACACCATTACATCCAGAAAAAGTGATCGTTTGGTGCACTTTATGAGCCAGTGGAATCATTGTCCATTTTTCTTCAAAAACGATTATGGTCAGAACGATACAGTCAACGGTGAGTGATACAGGACGACGCCTCATACCACATACCATGCAATACAATAAATTTACTGAAAGAAACCTTTGACAATCGATTAATTTCACGAAATTAATCGTGCGAATTGACGCCAATAAACCAGAAATAATTGAGCACTTTTGGAAGCCAACATTCGACGTATTATTGCCGAAATACAGTCTGATTTACTGTGAATAATGTGTGGAAATTGGACCTTCATATGCTTAAATAAACATTGTCCGAAATCATATTCAAATATTAATGCCATAAAATTATTTGTGAAATAAAGCCAATAACATCATATTTTTTCTTTCTGCAGGGTAATTACTGTACTATTGAAAACTATTAGTTTGATGTTCTATGTAAATGAATAGAAATAAATAACATTTAATTTGCGATTTATTAAATCTTAAAAAGCACTATTTGTAAATTATACTATATAATTCAATGCAATTGAAATATATACATTTAACAATCTCAAGATATACCTTAAGTATTATGGTTAAAAAGAAGGTACTCATATGTGAAATTATTTCAAAATTGTACTCATCAAATGTATATATAAACCACGCATAAAGAAACCACAAGCATTATGTTAATGGAGTAGAAATAAAAAGTTTAGAGTGAAAAGCATTTATTATTTCAGTGTAAACATTGAAGTTATATTCCTAAATTTTAGATTCTTAAATTTTTTATCGATGTAGTTAGTAATCTTAAAGACCATATAATTTGCAATGAGTACATTTATGTTTGGAATATCAAAACAATTTATTGGTTGGCAATTTTGAAAATCTAATTTAGTCACCCTCGTCAATGTGTGGTAATTTTTTTCACTTTGGAAAGCTACATAATAGCCTTCCTCTTTTATCAAAATATGTATATATAATTCTGTATATTGATACAGTGTGTTTTTCTAAGTAATTTCAATGGGAATTTTATATGATATCTTCACTGAATGATAATATATTGTATAGAGGAGTTGATTTTATAGACGAGTAACGAGTCCATATGCAAGAATAGAAAATTTATTGGGTGAGAATAAATTGAATTTATATATTATATTAACAAATAATAAGGGTGGTTATAATAATATTATTTGAACGCAAAACAATGATGAAATTTTATGTTCTTTGTTTTTATAGTAAATTATAGAATATATAAGTGAATATACGAGTAAATATCATTCATAACCGCAATGGGGCAGCCAAGTAGTCAAGACGTTGTCTATATGGGTTATTTCAAACAATCGTTAGAAATTTGTAAATTTAATTAATAATAATTATCTAGATACATTCCAAATGATAGTATTAATACTTCAAATCAATTTAGTAACTTTATCGTTTTTCATATGTCCGTGCTGTTTTAAAGCTTTTATCTTGTAAAATTTGATTCTTATATTTTAAGAAAAAAATTAGTCAAATCTAATTAATTTATACAGATTTCTAAATACATTTTGTTATATATTTAATAATTCATTATATAATGAGCTGTAACAGGTTCGTTACAAAAGGCAAATACATTAAACTGTCATATACTTTTAAAGTACCAAATAAGTCTTATTTCGACGATTCGCACACGATACAGTCATCATCATTCCTAAGGTTCAGTCTACATATAATGATTTCATATTCATTTGGTAGTCATTATAGGATTCTTAAAAATTAGTTATTATGCCCAAATTAATTATAAATGTGTGCCATTGTTAGAGGCTCTTTTTTATTGAATATATTTCCATATAACAATAAAATGTGAGAAATAATTTTGAAATACTGTTTTGATTATTTATTATCAATACTTTGCGTACTGATAGGTATAAAAGTATAACATAAATATGCAAAGTTACTCCGCATCCTCTGCAATTAGTTTATTTTAAAAAAATATTTTAAATAAATAAATCGTCAAAATCAATTATTATACACCGAATTGAATATTTGGCAGCAACACCAAATGCAAAAAAAAAAAAATTGAAAAATAAATAAATAAACGAGAAAAAGAAGTTAAATGGGGAAGAAAAAAAAATTACGACAGGCGTTGATGGATATACAACATTTCTATTTGAATGAATTTGCTTACCATCATCACATAAAAAAAGTGTATATAAAATAAAAATTTGTTTGCATAATATTTCATGTACACACAATTTATGGTAATCTACGCTATTCGGTAAACATTTTTAAATTGAAGATTGTAAAGATCTTTACCATCGTCATCATTATCATCATCTCATCTCATCTCGAATATTATTCGAACGGATTTAGAATTGACGAGCAAAAAAAAATTGTACGTATAAAAAAGGGAGTACATTTTTTTTATGGTTTTTGTCAACAAACAAATGAATTTATTTTTATTATCATAAAAAAATATGATCTGTTTGTACATTTTAAGAATTTTTTATGATATTATTTTGTATTTATACAGAAGAAATATATGAGATGGTGGCATAAAAGTACAACTTATATTATTATTATGATGGAATATTTATTTTAATAAATTTAAAAAAAATATATATATATATAGTTTTTACTCACTTGCAAATCTGGGATCATTTGCTGATGAACCATACCAGCCAGCTGAATTTCTCATATCGGTATAATGACCGGCTAATGATAAATTATCTGTTGGACCACAATAACTTTGTACACCAGGACTATGGTAAAGTTGACCCATTGCATATGGATTTGCCATACTTGTATTTGTTCCTAAAGCACTTGGAGAATTTATACTACTACCGCTTGAGTTTGATCTGAAAAGAATTTAAAATAAATTTTAATATATTGAAAATGTAATTCTTAAAAAGGGGTTTTTTATTTTTTCTTTAATATATATATGTATATAGGTCAATTATAGACCTTTGTAGAAAATCCACCTTAAAATGATACAACATTCTTTTTATGTCAGTTTAATTGGTGATCATGATTTATAATTTAATATAATATCCGCTCATTTTCGTTACAAATTATATAGTGGTACTTGAACCTAACATTTCAAGAATATAAGAGTATCTGGTTTCAGTATTTGTTTCTATTTACAAACATATGAGTATTGACTTATATATAATACCAAATAATTCATATTGAGAACACTATCGTCTTTCAAGAGAACTGGTTATTTGCAATTCTATTTTCAAAGTTTTCGTCCTAATTCACTCATTGTCCAAAGTATATATTCCCCTCAACAAACCAACCTGGCAAATGGCAATTATTTATAAGTACAAAAAGTATCTGGGATCGTTAAGCTGTAACCCTTAAAACTGATACTTATCCGAAATTAGTATTAATTTTGTTAATGTAAATATTATGTATAATGTAGGATTTTTGAATTGAATTTAATTTACCAAAATCATAACAAAAATCAGAAAAACCATTTTAATTTTTTCCACCCTTACCAGAAATTCAATTTTTTATAAAATTATTTCGAATATTTTAGGACCTTTTATTAGGACATTTTGTACAAAATACAAATTGCGATTAATTGTTGAAGATATAAAATGCGACCAATAGTCGAATTATATAATATTTTAAAATGCGTTAGTTAACGAATTTAAATTTAAAAATCAATCAATTCCGAAAACTTTTGCCAGTAAGACTGTTGAAAAAATTTCAATTATAATCCCTCTCTGATATTCTTAGCAATTAATTTTACACGATGAACTTTGAACCAAGTATTTAAGATACAATATGTAAATGGTATTTTGTTAGCAATGGGGAAAAATAAGTTAACAACTTTTAACATTTACTAAACAGTTAATGCAGGGAAAAATAGCCAAACTACTAATGAATTTTAAAAAAGAAAAACATCTTTCGTTATCAGACTTCAAAATTTCATAAAAAATATAATTCATACAGAAACAAACGATCAATTTAAGAACCAGATATGTTAAACAATACACATTAGTTAAATACGTACATAAAATACTGCTTTTCAAAATATCACTTACTCTTCAATTTTCATCTGTTGCAAAATTTCATGATCGAGTTATTCTGCATAAAATAATAATGTTAAAGAACTGATAACCATAAGATGTTTGTTAAACGGTTTGATTTTCTGGTGTCATCGGGAAGTAAAAGAATGTATACTGTTTCTAAAATTCGTAATGAATTTTCAGTCACAATTAAGATGACAATGACTTATGTCGAAATTCTGAGATGATTCTTTGCCCAAGTTAAAGTATTTTTATTCAAGGTCGTTTTTGGAAAATTATTTAATGAGAATCATAAAATCTTTAAACGTTAAAATAGTGTATTATATTATAAAGTTATAAAATAGTTGAATCAAAAGTCATTTTCTAAAGATTTATTGTCGAATAGTTATTTCACTTTTAAAGCATAATAAAAATATGTATAAGTATACAATTTTAAAAAGAAATTGTATAAAAGTTACGTGTCCACGACAACGTTTACTTCAGGAAAGAAACATATTGGACACCATTATAACTCTTGGTCCAATGATGCACGAAATACAAGAAACAAATAAGAAAATGAAATATATGGAATTAATTATTTCCAACTCATTTTATATTGCTCTTTATATATTAGGCTTCAAGTAAGATTTCGAGTTGCAAGTTAACATAAATAGGGACGAGAACGCAATATCTAAGAATTGAGAAGCAACGGCTATTTGCGTATTCAGAATAGCATCACTTCCATAATTGCAAACATTTAGACATTTATAACAATAATTTGGATACTTAGAATATTATATAATCATTCATATGCAAAACTTGTGTAAAGTGTTATGAATGAGTTATTGAAATTCAAAAGCAAACCATACTGCTCCCTAAATACTGCCGAATTTTACTACACAAATGTATATACGCATTAAATATTATTTGTCTAAATAAAATCGTCAATACCATAAAATATCATGGCAATATGATAATTAGTTATATGCAAGCAGATTCGTCTTTTGACGAATTTTAAGCACAAAAAAATTTACAAAAATATGGGTTCGTTGTTTAAGTCTTTTGTTTTTTTTTAATATTAAATTAATATGGAAATTTTTCTATTAGAATTTTGAAAACTTTAGTGTTTCATATGTCACTGATATGTATATAACGTTCTTAGTACTAAATCTATGCCATCCATCACACATTAATCTGTGCATTACATAGATGAATTAGACAACATTACTATATGGTAATTTGCCACCTCCAATGATGCATTTGGCAAAATGACATCGTAATGCCGTCCTATGCACATAAGAAGCGTAAAGTTAATGATGAATAATACATGTAACATCAAATTTAAGTCCAAATAACTATTACTAAGATTTTACTGACAATACAAAATACACGGGTAATTTGAATTGCATATATTTAACATTATCTTTTTAACTGGAGATCACACGCCATATAATTTCGAAATGTTATGGGGCAACAAATATTATTAATTGGATCTTAATAATTCTTTTATTTGCAATCTCAGTACATATTTAAACGTAAAAAAACGGTTGTATAATGAATTAGAAATATTATATTAAAAACGCATGAGATGTGTAAGTATCACTGTTTAATATTACACGACTGTATATTCAATGTAGTATACTTTATTGTAATATTCCCGTGAATCGTTAAATATAGGCATGTTTTAAATAAAAAACCCATAGAAAAAAACAATAATCAGGTGATCAGTTGTGGAATCACCGGAAACACGATCACAGTACATATATATGTCAAGTGAATGGCTTAGTTTATAGACTTGGATTATAAACATCTCACCAACAAAGTAAATAGATTCGATTTTTTACTCTTCAGCAAAATGTCAATAACAACTAAAATTAAATTCCGAAAGAAGAAACAATGCAGAATATTTGTATAGAAACATTCTGTAGGGTTGTGTCAAAATTATGTGTGTTAAAAATAAACCACAATTATATTATTATATTTAGAAACTGGAAAAATAATTATTTAATTTTAAATTTATCATAAAATTATTGAATATGTACTTTAAAATCAAAAAATAAATTTATATTTTAATATTTTTTTTAAAAATTAAATTAATATGGTCTTGTGTTTTCAACGAAATTATGCTTCAATTATTATTATAATTATTTTAGAAAATTAATAAATTTTTTTTAATAAAATTTCAGTATCATAAATCGTTCAATAGAACACAACAATATGATATTGTTTGCAATATGAACGAGATCCTGAGCTAAATGATTTAAGTATATAGTTATGCGATAAAACAGTTCCCGCCAGCAGAATATCAGTAGGATGCCTATGTCTCAAATTTTATTAATAGATATTAATAAAATTAAAAAAAATTGATAATAATAATAATAATATCGTTATGTAAAATTATGTGTACATCTGATTTGCGGAATGGTGAGTGATCGATTAACATATCACAAACTTATATTTAACTCTCGCAGCAATGCAAGAAACACGATCATAATATTATATTATATATGTCAATTTTAAGCAAATATAGCTATTAGTGTCTCGTTAGGTGACGAATGAAATATTTGACTACATCTTTAGCTACACGCGAAGACTCGATCACAATATAGATGTCAGTAATGAATGCTGGGTTGCAAAAAAACATCTCACAAGTAAATTATGTAGCTAAGGATTTATTCACCACTCTACTGAAATATTAAATTTATAACCGAATAACTATAATTGATCGTATAAATTCCAGTCGGTAAATTTGAAATACATCATAGTGGTGTGTATACTATGTGTACCCATATAATGAATTAACCTGGTTATGACAATGATGTCTCATAAGAAGTATAAATGTGTGGATTACAATCGATTTCCGTTATTAACTAATGTAAATTTCAATAACGAGAGGATACAATTAAAACAAGTAACAGAAAATTGTTTTTTTTTTTTAAATTTAAATAAAATATTAGTTGAAATTTATTTAAAAGAATTATTTTATCTTTGCAGTTGGTAAATCCGTCGTTATTTTGATTGATTTGTGGTTGCCCCAAATCAAGTATTTTCTTCTTATAATATTTTGAGTTAGGAAAAATATTCTGCGAATAACATTACTATCCCATATTATTGGTACATACTCGTAATATTTGATGTTAAAAAAAAAAAATCATAATAAATTTTAAAAAAATCCCATCATTGGAAACTTACTCAAAATAAACAAACCTGTAAGGCGACGGAGGATTTGTATTTAATTCCAATTTTCTATAAGATTCTTCAATCGGACTTAAAATATCCGTAACACTAAATGGTGTCGAATGATTATGTAATGAATTATGTTGAAGGCTTTGTAAATGTTGTAAATTAGTTAAATTATGATTTGCTTTTGGTGATAAACTCATAACCAAATCAACGCCATTTAAATCTGGTAAAAGACCAGCATGTTCTTGTTCAGGATCCTCCGCAAAGGCTCCAGGATTATTAGCCAACGTAGCTGACATACGTTGAATATAATTGAAATTAAATAAATTTTTTCAGTTTATTACGATAATACCAACTCCTCTTTAATTTTATTAATCCCATTGATATATTAACATTATTATTATGCTAATTATTTTTATTTATTATTTAATCACAAATTTTTATAACAAAAACACAACACAATAATTAATTCAAATTTAATTTAAACTATGATTAAAAATTAAATAGTTAATTTTTTAATGGAACAAATAAAATATAGAGAAATAACAGAAAATAAATTTTAAATAATTAATTATAGTAATTGCAATTATCATTTATAGAGAATAGTGTATCATTTTATTAATTAAAACTAATCACATTATAATAATTAGTTATTTGTGTATTTTAATTATGTTATTATTAATTTTTGAAAAAAAAAATTTTTTTAAGGACTTTAAATCACTTTCGATACAGTTCTTTTTTTTTTGAAAAAAAAAAAACACTTTTCGTAACACGTTTGTGAATATAATTTTAATTCAAAAATACTCTTGTAACACTTTACTTCAAGTTAAAAAATCAAAAGATGTATATATATATATATATATTTAGAAAAAAGAAACTCAGCGAGGACCACTTGAACTTTTATTAGAATGTTATCAGTTATCTTACTTACTGAAAGAATACTATATATTTTTAATATAGGAAGTATAAGAAACTTCCTTAATTTGGGTAACCGATTTTATTCATGGATAAGCAAATTATTTCCGAATATTTTAAAAACATAAACAATACAATAAAAAAAAATCAAAAAAATACAACCGACAATTTACCAGCAACGATAAATACTTTAATTTCAAATGAATGTTTAAATTATTCACGTTTTTGTTTTTATTTTTTATATTAACTTTTACACAAACAAATCCGAGTAAGATGATTCTTATACTCTATTAAGATGACTATTGAAATTGATGATGATAATAATAATAATAATAATAATAATACCATCAAAATTTAACACCTTTTAGGAACGACACTCGACATGATTCCGTCAAATGAAACAAGAGGTCTACACTATACTGAGAAGTACTTCTCAGATGGCTTCTGATAGCCCTCCAGATTTTTTAACACATTATTGCAGTATATGTACATATGATTTACTGAATGAGGCGTAAACTCTGCATGGAACTACCTATTAAATTGTATAGCGATTGCTTCCATACATTCTACATATATATATAAGTACAATTATATGTGTATTTAGGTACATATTCTGTATAAATTCTCTCTATATAAGAGTATGCAATACCGTCAAACACATGTTTTACATGGACCAAAAAAAAAAACAACAAATTTTATGTAATGAATGTATGTATACTTATAGAAGATACTCGTAAATTTATGATGAAAAAGCTACACAGAAGTTATTCAATATAAATGGGATTCTAATCCCACCCAATTCAGGCTGGATGCGCGTATAGCATCCTTCG
The DNA here is from genome assembly GCA_027564355.1 of Penthetria funebris. NCBI lineage: Eukaryota > Metazoa > Arthropoda > Insecta > Diptera > Pleciidae > Penthetria > Penthetria funebris. The sequence goes on along the minus strand of JANSTX010054622.1, from coordinate 691 downwards.
TATTTTTAATTGTATATGTGTTTTCTATAATATATATATATTTATGTATATATATATACATATATATACATATATATATATACATATATATATATACATAAATATATACACATCGAATAAATCCTCAGTTTCCATTCTGCAGATTTTCTCTACTTAATTCTTCTCGTCTTTAAATCATGTGTAACTTACCAGTTTATTCTCGAATAATACAAAAAGTGCCATTTTTACATTAAATATTGAATTATTTTTCAAGATAATTGATTTTTATAAGTGAAATATATTCATAATTAGAGTGTCCTTTAATGTGTACAGAAATATTAAAATATATTAAGAGATGGTCACCAAAATTTTGCACAACAAATGGTTCTAAACATTGCTAAAATATATGCTATGCAATGTCTGAGTACCGTTAAACTGTGTTAATCTTGAAGTGGAACTAAAACTGAAAACCTTAATTTTGTGAATATTTCTCTATAATATAAAATTATGTTAGCAACGATAAAATTTATTAAAAGTTATTAATTTATTAGATTCTCTTATGTCATACTTTAGTGAATTGGAAATAGTTAACAGTAAAAATGAATTTCAGGACATTAGAGTCCTTGTTGCAAATTTTAAAGCAATTATAATCTATAAATAGTTGTGATTAAGTAAGTTCATATCAACCGTACACCAATTAATGGTATATATA
>JANSTX010054620.1:0-10862 GCA_027564355.1 Penthetria funebris | reverse complement strand
TTCGTGTAAAAAGGTACAAATAAAGTCTTTTGCAAAAAAAAAAAAAAATTAAAATGGCAAAAAAATGTTTTAATGCACTGTATTTAAAATTTTTGATTTGCTTAACTTTATATTTATTTAATTTTAATATACACAAATGCTGCATTGTGCATTAAAGCTAATAAATCTTTATTGACATTAACTGGCAGCAACGAAAAAGCAATGCAATTTTCTTAATAATGTTGTTTGAATATAAAAGTGTTTTTGTTAGCCTAGAGAGAATTGAAAAAGTATACAAATATTTAAGTCGAGATAATGACCACGGCGTTATATTGATTTTAAATTGTTACATTTATTTACTTTCGTTTTGAAATAATTCCAATTAATCATCACAAATGTTAAAAGCAATTTAATTCTACTTATTTTTAATTATTCTTGAAATTCAGGGTAGATTGATTGTATAGACACCATCACTGCTTAAAAAATTCCAAACGTTATGGGTATATTCAAACTTAACTTCACTAAATCGATTCAAAATTTATTCTCGATTGATATATCATAAGTGATAAGGGTATCGCTGTTGGCATTCAAAAAATCGACAATATATTCAGCATGCAATCGCACTAAAATTCCACGAAAAAATCATAAACACAATTTAAAAAGAATAATTTAATTCGCAACACCTAAAAACAACGTTTGAAAAATTCAATATTGAATATTCTTTGTAATATTGGTGCTAAAATTGTTGTGCACAAATTTGCTCTTTTACATCAACAGGTTACTAAATTTTAAACTTAATATTGACAATAATTTTTGTTTCTCGTTATTTATTTCCTTTCATGAATAATAATTATCCTTATGTTTATGAACATGTTAGTTATTTTAATTTTTTATACGTTTTTTTTTTCTTACAATTATTTATAATAAACCCCTAATTTTTGACGTTACTGTTTGATGATACGCTTGCTATAAAATAACTGCCGATTTCAATTAATTTTTTTTTACCAAAAGTTATGAAATAAATAAATTTATTCATAACATATTTTGCTTTCCATGCTTCCAAATTACTTTGTTAAAACCATTATTGCCAATATTTATGTCAAAAGTAATGATATTATTATAAATATATATATATATACGATTAATCTTTTATTAAAGGGACTGATTGTTGTTTAAAATGGATAAAACATGTATGAATTATCGTATAAGGAATATCCACAAAATTAGCATATTTTTTTACAAAATCACTATGTGTGGTCAACGATGCAATATCGTTAACTAACGAAATAATAATAAAAAAAAACACATGAGTCAAATGACACAATTTTAAAAAATAAATAAAAATTAACGATATCAATCGTAATTAAATGTTTCAACCATTACCATCTAAGTGAATATCCATTTGGATTAAAAAGTGTCACAAAGATAAATTAATGTCGTAAAAACAGTTCACCTGCGGTTAATTTTATAAATTATCTACCTACAATCATAAATTATATATTAAATATATAATTTTAATAGCATACAAATTGCACGGACATATGGTTGAAAACTTTTGCTATAGAATTATGGTCTTGTAAATGTCTGGCATGTAATCGGCGTTTAAAAGTAGGTATCCTACACCAAAAAACATACGTTTGCTAAGTTCTGCACAAGATATTGAAAAGGATTGAAATGATTTCTAATGTACGACTATGAACTTACAGCAATGTTATTATACACCAAACAAACTCAATTTTATGGAGTTAATTGAATGAAATTCCAATAGACTAAAAGTACTAAAAGAATAACGGAGACAAACATAATGTTGATAAATTCATTCATTTTATTCGTGAACAGATTGGCTAACGTACTTCTGACCTCCTGAATTATTGTTTATTTCGAGATATTGTATGAATGCATTTTTTGACTATTTAATTGTTGAGAAATGTCACACAGGTTGGTGACTTTCTAAGCAATTATTTAACTCATTTTATGGATATATATTAATTTCTTCATCTAAAAAAAAAATTAGATAATAGAGTTCAGAAAAATAAGTCATTTCTATTAAGCTTATATAATTTAGAAATAACTGAAAGTGGGAGAGATGGATTCATAGTTTGTATGGAGATATTTTGCAGATATTTTTTAAAAAAGATTATAATAATTTTGTTGATTTGTTGGAGAACGAAATATGGTAGGTGTGTTAAGCTAGCTGACATTTTTTGTTATTTTTAATAACATAAATACGATTATGCCAGGACCGAAAGAAAATTTTTAAACTCAACCGATAAATTATTGGGATTTTAAAAAATAATTGTTTTATTGGAGAAATAAAACATAAAAAGGTAGTGTAGAAATTCAGTTCCAAAGAACTGTTATAAAATGAATCATAAAATAATTATTGTTCATTTGACAATACTGGAGAAATGTTCATTAGTTTCTAAATTTCTAAAATAGAAAGTTAGGATTGGATACGAAATCTATTTGTGATAAATGATACGACGAATTTTGAATAAAGAGAAATAACCAATTTTGGTATGTAATATAACCCAATTAGATATTCAAAAAAAAAATCAATTTATTCATTCTAAATTATGCTTAAGATAAAATTATCCGAAGTCAGATTTTTTGCTTTGCCAAAAACATAAAAAGAACAGATTTTTAAATCTGGATCACGAAGTGAGAATATCATTATCATTTTTATGTCCACACGAAAAAACTGAGTTGAGAATCAAAATTAAAGTTTTAATGCCTTCTTTGTATATTTGATATAACATATAAACATATCACCATAACAAACTAGGTATTTTTATGGCTTTGCACATAATTCAACCGAAATATTTAAATATTGTGTCACACACTATACATTGGAAAGTAATGTGATTTTTTGGTTGACATTTTATGTGAAACATGTGTATTAGATATGGACAATTATCATCGTTATGCGGCCATATGTGTGCCTTTCAGGCGTTAATGTTAAACTGATGATGATTATTAGTATACTTCTAATAGAAATACATAGTTCCTGAGTAGTTAGTCGCACAACATTACAAAAAAAGCATAAAAATGACACATAAAAATTAACCAGAAATGCATATTTAATATTACAAAAATTTTATGAAATTGAATCCTGCTATCTAATCAACTGTATATGCTAAATATACATAAAACATATGGTATACATTGAATACTAACTACTGTATAAATATAGATTTTAAAAGAGGAAATGCTTTAAACTCAGCTGTTATTAATTTTATGTAGTATTAGTCATAAACATAAATTTGCATATTTTTATCAAATTGATGATTGCTTTACAACCAAACGCGTTTTCAAAATTGGTTGAGTGGTGCCTGTTTAGTTCAATAAAATAATAAAAAAAAAATTAATGTACACGCAATATTATTGATTAATAAAATCCAAATTAAATGATTAATTAAATTCTCATGATATGCAACATGCACTTGCACAGATCAGATCAAATGATATTCGATTAGATATACAAATAAATGTGACAGAATTCTTTATTTACCCACATGTTCATCACTAAAATGAACATTTTTTTTTTTTTCGAACAAGAGAACATTAAATTAAAATGACATTTTGAATTTTAACAAAATTTGTTCTTTTTTAAAGTAGTTTTTTTTAAAATATTTTTTTTTTTTTTATTAAATAACAAAACCAACAAAAATACCAATATTTATGTATAACATCTTTTCACAATAACTGAGCGTCTATTTTGCATATCAATAAATAAGAAATTTAATCTCGCTATGTGTGCTTATTAAAATGATGAGAAACATTAAAAAAAAAACAACAGAAAACAAGAAAAAAAATGCAGACTGCGAAAAGGAAAAGTACTTGATGGCAGCAATAATTTGCATAAATATTTTTGGTTTTTGGAAAAGGTAGATTAAATTGTCCGTTTGATATTAAATTAATTATATTATATTTTTTTTTTTTTTTCATTAATTTAACCTTATAATTTAAATATTATATGTGGTTTTCGACTTTTTATAAATGCATTTTTTAAAGAAATTATGAAGATACGAGTATTAGCAGTTGTCTTTGAAAGATGCATGACATTAATTAATTATAATATTTTAAAGTCATATCATAACAATTATTTATTTAATTCATATTAATTTGTATAGAAAAATACGGTTAAATATTTTGACGTAATAATATAATAATTTCAATTATTATAATAACTTGATCAACATTAGTATATTTCTATATGCGTATAACACGCACAAAACCGGTAAGTTAAGTATTTCTTGTTCACAAAAATGTTAGCCATGAACTCATATTATTAGACTTTATAGGATAAACGCTTTATAAACGCCAAGAATATCATAAATTCTAAAGTTATATACAACTGATATTCGATCTGAAAAATGTTGTCAAATTTTATTCAATTCACTTCCGCAACCGAGTCCAGAATTTTAGATAAAACCGTGGCTAATATTATTGGTATTTTGCCAAAGAAAACATTGTGGCACTGAGTATATTTGCAATAATATTTCAAGCTGAAGTTAGTATTAAAATATGTGAAAAAGAATATCAAAAAATTGGCGTTCAAAACAAAATAAAACTAATATTCTCAGATGGTAGGACCGCGCTTATTCGTAAAAATCCTGCCATTTTATACGGAAATAGTGAAATCGAGGAATTGAATATATAGGTAGAGAATAGTACAATTGATTCAAGGATCTCAATGCTGATGTTTATAGCGCACCAATTTAAGTAGGAGAAATGATGAACAGAGTTTCTAATATACAAATAATATCAAATGTCAACCAACTATAAATTGGAAAGTTTCGTAGAGTGGTAGTGTATTGGTGAGATATTTTCCACCAAGTCACAAATAAAACGAAAAACTTATTTAGTTTAATGAAAAGCGATACATTGCCACTTTTGAAAATGAACACAATTTGGATGCTTGAACGTTCGAACAGTACTTTAGTACCGACAAAGCTGGTTGCTCTATAATTGGAAGATTTTTGTTCATTAATAACAGTGATGTAGTGTTGAATTTAAAGTTGCTTATTTTTAAAACTAATTGTTTCTATTGTATGACTACAACACAAATATAACATTGTGTCACAAATTCACGTACTCGTTAACAGGTACCTCATGCACATACTTATGTCTCACAAAACACAATATCTATTGAGAATTTGTGTATAGACTGTTTGCAGATCTTTCTGCCGAAAAAAAATTAATTGGATCATCAATAGACTATTTTATGATCAGTTGATGAAAATGCAATATCCACACTTGACTTAAGTTTTCATAATAATAGCAAACTCGATTGTGTCGAACAATACTCTCTATTACTCTAATATAGGTCAAGATGTTGATTATTAATTAATATATTAAATTATAATATTGGCAATTTTTAATGTGAATAATGTAATGATACAGAAATTGTTTAATATCGTTGAATTGTAACATTCTTGTACTTCCATCATGTGGTGTGTTATTACATTATCCATTATTGGAATATTATCATATTGTTAATCTATACAATTTTGTATGCATTAAATTATTTCTTCAAAGTTTAAATTTAGCCAAAATTATGTATTCTTCAGTAAACACAGTAATTTCTATTAGGTCATTGACATAACAATATACGTAGTCTATGAATGCTATATATATTGCTGCTTATATACTCGTATTTCCTTACCTTTTTCAGAAATCTCATTTTTTTTCTTTTAATGTCTCGATGAAAATATATCCTATATAGATTTTAATGAATATTTTAATAGACAAATAGATTCTGGTATTTTTGTTGTATCAAATTTAACAACACATATTCACGCACACATCAGACACAAAATTATATCAAGAAACTTACAGAATTATCTATAACAAAATATAATCAGAATATTATAGAAATGATTCCTTATATAATAGAAATTATATAGATATATGTATATTTAGGATGTACTTGAGGAATACACAGAACGAGTTAAACGTCGTGGCAATGTACTTAAAATCGATCCAAATTGTCTGAGATGGATTCCCTTTGTGCCACCCGCGCCACCAGGACCCTCCTAGCGCCAATCAACTCCATTGCCAAATACAACGACTTTAACATCAACAACGTCTTCCTTTTCGTTGTACCACTACTATTCATCAACATCATTGTGTGGGTGTCGTCTGCTATCCATGGACCATAGTATTTCATCGGCGGTATGATGATGAGACTAAAAATATATTATATATATTCTTAAGACGATGGTATAATAAAATCTATCATGGTGTAATTTTATAAGGAAATAAATTTATATATACTCGTATTTATATTTGTATTACGTACCATGTATGTATAAAAAATTAAGGGAACAATTTTTAGTTTAATTGTGTGGATTTTATATTGTGATTATTTAATATTTATATAATATTTTTAAAAATTAAATTAAACTATATAAGGTTAAACATATTTTTAAGTTTTAATGATGATTCATTATTTATGAATTTCAAAGTTTATTAATATTTTAAGTAAACCAACTGTATTTTATATTTAAGAAATTTTATCTACAACAATTTTCATCATTTTCATAATTGACACAAATTTATCCAAAATAGCTTAAAGAATATGTACAGACCTATAGATATTTGCATTCTCGTCTTAGCTTCGACGTCTTGACTAACGATGTATAATCAACTGGTTTTCAAAAACTAAAAAGTGATACAAATTTTATCTAATCTAATGCTTTGATACTCTCAATTAAACGTTTCTCAATTTTTCATATGATATATTCAACAATATGTTAGTTGAATATACAGCAAGGGTTAATACTCTATATTGATTTTAAAACATGTATATTGTTTAGTATGAAAATTATTTTATTTATTAATTAATTTATTTATTTATAACCAGCCGCGACAGGCATTTTATAAAATTATGTAGCAATACACAAATACACAATATGTACATTAAAAAAAACCAACATAATATCTTATTTAAATGATTCAATGTTAAGGTGTTATCTTAATCATAATAAGTTTCATCTTTCGATATACGATGAATGAACAATGAATCTAGCTAGATAGGATAAAGATCAAATGCTGTTCTCTAATAAACATCGTCTAAATATATAATAGACTATTTAAGTAACAAAATACATATAACATTTTAAATGCCTTACATATTTTCGTATTAAAGAACAAATGTACAGATAATAATTTCCAAGTATTGGACGGACTTTAATAAAAAAAAAAAAATGGTAGAAATCCCTTTTGGAATATTCAGCTCTAGAGTATCCACGCAGCATAATTTAATTCATATGCCCATCACATCGATTGAACCGATACCTATGGCAACATTTGGGAATATCAGTAAAATTGTTCATTTCGAAATTTATATATAAAAATTATGCAACAATTGATTCGAAATGTTTGATAAAAATTAGTAGTTTAGAAATCCCTCCATGTCTGTTAATCGACCATACTCTTCTTGATTTAAGCGATTTTTTTCAATTGTCATAAAAGAATCCAATATCACTGACACATTATAATACACACTGATTTTATTAAAAAAGAAAGAAAATTTACGAATATTAGAAAAAATGGATCAGTTCAAAATTATTAAAATTCCTCATCATAACCTTTTGTTTTTGCTTTGTTATACAATCAGGGATTCTGATTCAGTTGAAGAGAAAAAAATAAGTCAAATCATGTAACCATATATGACGCTTATAGAATTGCATAATCTCAATGCATATTTGAAGAGAGTTATTTGGTCAAATCGTTTAATTTAAAATAACTGAAATAAATTGTTGAAAATTGTTTGAGGTAATTTTTTTTTTTTTTTTTCTTGATTTGAAAATATCTATTTTCTACTCGTATTTTAAATAATTATTTCTTATATCAAATTTTTAATTAATTTTATTATCATCATCACCAATTGCACAAATTTGTTAAAATAAAAAAATTTCTTAACTGTTTATTTGCATAGATTTTAGTTTCAGTTTTAATTTTAATATATTTTTTAATATCTATTTGTTTCTTTTGCCAAATTGGAAATTCGTGAATACGTGAATACAATAAGTGAAAAAAAAATGGAATATTGAAGATCAAATCTGTGTTATTTTAAATTATATGGCAGATATTAAAATTCATCTCAGGATATATGAAATTGCAATTTTATTGTGCAGCAATTAATAGTGTTTAGTGTATAATTTAATACATTGTTTTCAAAAAGTATAAAAATCAATTTCATTGTTTGGAAAAATAATTGGTATGTAATTTTTGAGAATTCATTGTAATTTTTGACGACCAGAAAACTGTTAATTTTTTGAAAAAAAAACTGATACTATGAGAAACAAGTAATTAATTAGAAAAATTTCGTTTGACCAATTTAGATATTAAGGCAAAAAAAAAAATAGTTCAAAAGAAATCATAACGCAAAAGTACAAATGCACCATATAGCCAGGTATTGAAATCACTTTTTCGTAAACCATATTAGATTTTAACCTCTCTTTGGTGGCGCATGAAAAATATTGGTTTGATATGAAGAAAGTTTCCTTTTACAAAGATCACTACATATTTGCAATAAACACTCAAGAATTTTGAGATCAGTTAATTTTTCATTTGATATTTTGAAAATTGAAAGAAAAATATTTTTGTTTTATTAATTTTCACTGAAAAATCCATCCAGTCTCGTGTGTATATAATATTTAAAAAAAAAAAAAATGTTACTGGTAAATTTAAGTCACTAAAGATTCAGAAAAATTGCAGGCCAATCAAATGCCCTGAATTGTTCACAAAATAAGTTAATAACAATATTTTATTTATTTAAAGTTTTATTGTAATATAAACTGTAATTGTCTCTATGTAAAATATGAATTATTATAGATACAAATTATCTATAATTGTAATTAAAAACATAAAATATTTATAATAATAAGATAAACAAATAATGTACAACAACATTTTGTCCTATAATCTTCTTTTCAAGTCAATTAAAAATTATGTGCATAATAGGAATATAATAGGAATAATAATATATAATTTATTTTTTGTTACTGCATATATTTCAATATAGTTTTTTAAATTGTTCTAAGCGTTAAATAATTAAAGTGACCACGCGAAATTTAATGTTTTTTTTTTTTGAAAATGTTCACAAGTAAACAGTTGAAAAACATATGAAAAACTATTGTAATCATACGGTTATGATGACGAGTATTATATATTAGGTGCACATTGGAAGGAACAGAATTTTTAATTGCCACCATCAAATTGAACTTAACGAAAATAGTAAATATTAGATAGGACGGGTGAACATCTATTTAGAAATATTCATCAATTACAGTTCTACGCGCCTAGTAACGTATGCTGTCGAAACTCTTCAATTGCACGTGAAATGTTAGCAAATGCTATAAAGAAATTGTAGAATGATCTACAACTGCTATGCTGCTGAACAGAACGTCCAATTTAATATAGTATTGATGGTTTGATCTAAAATTAGATGCAGCAAATTAACAGGTGAACAGAATACTGTAACGAGTTACAATTGCTCAGCGAAAGTCGACTACATGAAAATTCAAAAATTTTACTGCGATGATACTTCGACCTAATGAAGCACTATTAATTAATTTGCCGAAAATGACTAATATGAGTACATATATTAGAACTGGCATATTATCATATTAATGAACACAATTTATTGCTATAGTTATTCATGATAGGATCAGTTCAGTATTTCGAATCGAATACATGGACTAGTTTTTAATCTGTCAAATTATGGTGACGAATTCGATCACAATATATATCAGTATCATGGCGTGTGATCGAGGTTAAAAAGTTTGGGTTAAAAAAATATGTGTATTAAATTATAATTCTAATTGAATTTTCAGTTGGTAAAAATTTCGTTTATACTTACTTTTGTTAACATGTAACATATGCATATTGAAAATATAAAATGTAAAAGAACAACGTAATGCCGCGCTAAACGCCCTAAGATTAACACAATGTTATTGATGAAATAAATTAATAGATTTTACAGTTTGTATCTTAATAGAAAGTTTCCAATATTTTGAAAGTTATTATATTATGTACAATATGTATGTTAATATAGAATCACCAGTTGTCGAGTATCAACGTAGGGAGACTATAGTACTTATAGTTAGGGAATGGATTGAGGAATTGATACTTGATGGAAAATCAAACCCATTTCAGAGTCGGCTTGCCGATGTTAATGAATCAGCATGATTATTGTTTTATGAATCTTAGAATCCATTCTAGATATAATGAAGTGTTTTTTTTTTGTTTAAATTTTGCGTACATATAAAAAGCGGTCGTCTTTCACATTGTTTTTAGAGAATATATTGGTCTTGATTTTATTATTTAAAAATTTTAACGATAAAATATTGCATGATATATTTTTACGATTACGAATATATTGCCTGTATTCACTAAATGATCTTCGGACTCTATTTACTCTTTATTAGGCACAGTGTACGTTAAGTATATTTTTTTTTTTTTTTTTTAATGTAATGAAATAAAAGATCAAGCGCTTAATTTAATTTACTTATTTATTTGTCCTTTGAAATATCACATACAAAAGGATTTTAGCTTTTGCATATACAAATGTCATCGTTCAGTTGAAATTTGTAGCAGCATGTGAAACAATAATTTATTTGTGAACATAATTTTAAGTCTTATCTTCAATATATTAATATTATGAAGAAGGATTATGTCTAAGATATTGCAAATTGGGTATGTTAATTTAAAATTTATTTAAATTATGATATTATTTATAAAAATATTAAACAAGAAGATATTAAAAAATGTAATTAAAAGTATCTTCAATTAATCAAATTATATTTGTTTAATTTCGTAACAGTTGTTCGTTGTCCACATTAATTTATGTTGTAAAAACAATTTTAAATTAA
>JANSTX010054619.1:0-10862 GCA_027564355.1 Penthetria funebris | reverse complement strand
TCTATATCATCAACGATCCAATACTGATTCACAACTTGTGTATAACGTGGAACAAAACCATGAATGTATTTACGAAGGCCTATAAATGAGTCTATTAACCCTACATTCTCCTCCCCAACACTCCCCCACATATACCTACTGTCACTATATACTGGTTTTACCAATCCCTTTTCCCAGTAGAAATTATAATCCAAATTCCACCTGCCCAAGCTAGTTTATCCCCTCCATAAATAGTAAAAAAAAAAAAAGAAAACTCCACTATATGCACTGTAAGCATTGTGGGCAAAATGCGTTTGACATCTATAAATTGTTAATTAACACAAATGTATTTTTTTTGTATATAATTGTAAATTACTTAATAAAGGAGTTTTTAATTGAATTGAATGTACATTGTTCAATTTTAAAGACTAACATCCTTACGAAGATTTTTTATAAAATTTATTCAGAGATCAGACAAACCTTCACATGAAATTAGAAGCATTCTGAATAGATTCTATGGATTAGAAAATTCTAATCAAATGTGAAAGTAAAGTGAAAAACATTCATAAATTAGTTTGTTAACATTTTTTCATTTTACTCTTATAAAATTCAAGATATATAAAACTCGGTGACTATGCCTTTTAATAGACAGAAAACAAATTAGTTTAACTTAGTTTAATTTATTTTATTTTAGTTTAATTTAACTTTATTTAAGTTACTAAATGCATTTTTCAGCATTTCCAAGAATTCAAACTAATAATTACATCAAATTTGTTAAGAGCTCAAACAGACATTCGAACGATACGAGAAACATCTGTAATAATTCCAAATAAATAAATCGCATTTGAAAATTAAAATTGGAAACAAAGTAAAATAGTAAAGATTCAAAAATTAATTTGAGCAAATTTTTGCAATTTTTTTTCCATATAATTCAACTTGTTTGAAGCACATGACTATTTTCCTCAGCAGGTTGAATAAAAAGTAATTTTTCTTGTTTAATTCAATTGAAACATAGATAGAATTTCAGCGTTTTAAAGAAACTACCAGAATTTAATTAAATTATTAATGAAACTTTCTAAAATTTACTAGTTTCGTTAAATGCGTACATCCAAACAGAATTTTTAATTCAATTTAAGAATATGGCATGCTGATCTCAAATGAAACTCATCAATTAGAAAGCTGGACTGAGTATTTTAATGAACTGCTAAAAATATTCGTTCTAATTTCAAGTTTTTGGTCACACAATAAATTTTCGTCAATATATTGGTGCACATCAAGCGTCAAAATTTTCTAGCCATTAATAAATCTAAATATCTACAGCGGATGAATAGGATTGTCTAAAGAAGACAATCGAATAAGACGATCAGTTGATCATAATGAAAAATATGTTTTTGACTGAAATCCCCAGGCTATATGACAAAGAAAAACTGCCATCAAGTAGTTTAGTATGAGTGGGAAGATATTGGGCGAAGTGCATATACTGGTTAGATATAGTAGATAATGGCAGTTGTATTCATTGACACCTTAAGCTGCCATACATGGAAAAAAGGTTGAGATGAAGATGGTGATCATTTTTGGTTGTTTTAACAAATAATTTTGTACCGATTAAAACTTATACGGTCCTGACACCATGTGTAGACGATTATAGTTGTGATTAGCGAATAGTTTCATTTATATAATTAAATTATGGACTTAGTGTTGTCAGTCTCTTGTAAGAAGTTAATTCAATAGCGAATAGTTTCATTTGTATAATTTAATTATGGGTTTAGTGTTGTCAGTCTCTTGTAAGCAGTTGTTTGAATAAACTGTGCAAATTTTTTTCCAGTCTAACATTTCTATTGACAACGAATAGAATGCAATTTATAAAAACTTACATTAAAAAAAGTACCTACATGTAACTCGTACACTTGTATGTAATAATAATAAAAATTAACATATATATTTTTTTTTTTGCTTAAATTTTAAATGATTACTTAATGGTAATGTCTTCATATACTAAACAAATAATTTCTTTCCTTTAGATTACTTATGAAATTTATAGACCATAGACTCGATAATATAGTTATTGGTTCAATTATTAATATAATATATGGTATTATTGATACCTCTTATATAATCATAAGTAATTGTAGTAATACATAAAAATATAGAAACTATTCGAAATTTTTAAACATCAATGAGACTATAGAAATTATTAACTATACAAAGTAAATTGTTACGAAATGTCTGAATTTTTATTTATTGTTTAGAATTTGCGAAAGTTTGCCTTCATTCATTCATGATAAACCTTTGTAGATTATAAAACATAGCCGGTTACCTTTAAAATCCAATTGTTAAATTTATCTCAGAGTATCAAAAAGATTGAGCCTAAGACTTACTTCAATTTTGAAATAAATGAATTGTTTTCATATGTATTTACCCCAAAAGTTGTGAAATTCCTGGCAAATGAAAACCAAATAGTCTCATTGAATAAATATTTTTATTTTATTCCTTTTGTATTAAAGTTATTATCATAATCTCGAACTAAGTATCATATTTTTTAATAGATCAATTTTAATGTTAATTAGTAGCATAACAGCTTGAACAGGTATTAGTCGGTCATACTTCATTTATCGAATTCTATTAACCTTCCCAATTTCGATGTATCCGAATTTTAACCGAAATTAATCTATTTTCTACAAAAAAAAAAATTATATAATTTTCACAAATCCTTACGCTTGATTATTTGTAATATTTCAACGATTTGCAATTTAAACCACAAAAGAGTAGATATTCATTAATTGCATATTATGCAACAGTCTCAATTTCAAGTATTCTAAAGACTGCAAAGTAATATCTGTTGAGTGAATCACAACATAGATTTTATAATTAGTAAAAATCAAATTAAAAGCAACATAAACATACGGCGTAACGACACTGAAAAAATAAAATGCAATCATATGTTAAGACCAGCAGACATAAGAGAATTACATAATAGGTATGGAAGTAATACTTTAATCAGTATATCTAGACAAGTAATATTCACATCGACTGCTTCCTGAATCAAATTTTATTTTGAAGTCGCACATGCAGTCACAACGCATTAAGTCGAATATTCTGTGAAAAAGATTAAAACAGTTGCTTCGTAGATGATATACGACATCATCAGATCTAATTGAAATAGAAATAAGTGGGTGATATTAGGATGTTAATGGTTAACAAATCTATTAAATAAGTTCCTTAATGGTGGTGCAATGTCAAATTCATAGTGACGAATTTATTAATTATTTATATTTATATAATTATTTAAAAAAAAAAATAAGGGATGCGGTACATAATTGCTCAAACACAATACAGAGCACTTATTGAGAAGAATTTCAGAAAATATAATCAGATTTGTCAAAGACAGGTCAACAACTTATGATAAGTGTTTCGTATAAGTACATATACATTAAGTACGACATATAAATGACATTCGTACCTCTTGAGAGGACATTTGATAGAGTATCTAGAGATCTATCTCGACAGGCATTAAGATCTTAAACTATTCTATATATATCATTGCTAGTTGAAACTTGTTTATAAATTCCATCACTAATATCTAACTAATATCTAACGCGGTCGTCCAAATCAACGTGGCGAAGAACTGCCATTTAAGGAGGCTGGGTACCCGTGGAATGGGATGGAGTGAAGGGGCATGCGAGAGATCGTAAAAAAAAAAAATGGCGATTGTTCGTTGACACCATATATGCTCCCGCGTGGAGTAAAGGTCGAGATGATGATGATGAATGGCGGCGTGTGATCGAGATGGAAAAAAAAATATTAACGTCGTGTTTGTGGAATAGTTGAAAAAACATTTAAATAGCAAATTAGGTAACTGGGAATTCAAATGTATAACTGGATAATTATGATTGAACTCATATTTATGGACTAGTAGTAAATAGTAAGCATAACCTAAAAATGATACTCGAGCAATGCACCCTGATGGCATTATGCATCTGATTAATTACTTGTTGAATTGATAATATTAGTTTGAACTTTCTAATGAGTCTACATTTTTGCATATTAATCTCTTTCAGTTGTCCATCATATAAAGAAAATCTATGATTATCAGCCATAGTGTAATATATGGAAAGAAAATTATCTGAGTACAGTTTTCACTTTCAATATATATACGAGTATATTAATGACAATAAATTAATTTGCATTTAATTAATTTATAAAAAAAAAAAAATTTCTATTCAATCGTAGTGTGTGAAATCAATCGTATAATTAAAATAATGGAAAGAAAGAAAAAAAAGCTAAACATGTCCCAATGGAATTCACGTGTTATGCATAAATTAGCCATAGATGCTGCTAAAATGTGCATTAGAAAAAAATTAATAAAAAAAAAAAATAAGGAAAAATAAATGCATTTATTCCATCGCAATAAATCCTCAATCAAATAGGCAAACAAAATTTAATTTCTAATCTTGTAGAGATTTACTGTGCCAGGTTTTAATTAATTGCATAATAAAATTGTTAAACAAAATAATAATTAGTGAAACTTTTATCTTTTTCAATTTTTCCTTTCATTATCACATTAAAAGTACAGATAGTTAAAGTAATTTTGCTCTAAATTAAGTAATAAACTAACATTAATATTAAGCCTAAATGCGTGAGTAGAATTTCATAAAATTTAAACATTCATATATGGATATGAAAAGATTATAAATTACATTAATTGCTACTCTGCTATATACCAATAATTAATTACATGTTCTGCATGCGGCTGATATACTTAGGGAATGTGTTAATATATGATTAAATCAATAAATATTAATATTTTGATTACGTAAGTATATAGTCCTGATCATATACCACTTGATACTTGGATCTGATAAATTTTGGAAAGTTTTCATTGTGGCACATGGCAAAACACATACCGCTGATCTGCAGTGAGAATATGTAGAAATGATCTTTTAGCATAACACTTGTTATTATAATATCAGTAGTATGTAGTTGGTTGTCTAAATATTTGAATAATAGAGTTGTGCATAAAGTCAAAGCTATCTATTTTGTTGGACAGATGTTTATGCACAGTGAACAAATAAGACATTAAATGTATATTTTTGTCCAGACCAAATGTCATAATTGTTATAATTGAAATACACTTGATGAAGTACATGAGGTTAACGGTTAACCAATAATTACACGAAAAAAAAATTTACACATTTACTGGATTTAAGGTTATTAAGGTTAGTAAGGTCGACACTAAGGTCGGGTATCCAAGTAGAAATGTACCCTAACACAACCTTTCATATTACTACAGTCAATATATACTGGTTTTACCAATCCCTTATCCCAGTAGAAATCATAATCCAAATTCCACGTGCCCAAGGTATTTTATTCCCTCCATAAATTTCACTATAATTGCACTGTAAGCATTATGGGCAAGATGCGTTTGTCATCTATAAATTGTTAATTATCACAAATGTATTTTTTGTATTTAACTGTAAATTATTTAATAAAGGAGTTTTTAATTTGAATTGGTAAGGTTACCAAGGTTTCAGAATATATTCAAAAAATCAGTATTGCATTTAAAACGGTTCAAAGTAACTCTGAATAAACCTTCAATAATTTCGGTCCACTTTAACAAATGCCATAAGAGAACGCTTTTTCATGTTCCACATATTCCATATGTCAGGGAATCTATATTCTAAGCTACTGGATTTACGTTTGCCAATTATTGCATTCTAGTAGTAATTTGAATGTAAATCCATTTTAGTCAAAATGCCAAACATGTGGCCTGGCTCTCTGTGAATATTATTATTTTTCGTCCATTTTAAGATTTTCTTGTGCACATATTAGTGTCTCATATACTTTAGTTTATAACATTTTTGTATATTTATTCAGTTCTAAACTAATATATTTCTTTAGGCAAATATCAACAATGTCCGGTTTTTCTTACATTTTTGATTTTGGAACCTTTTGGAACCATTTGCGAACCAGATAAGGTCATCTTATAATTATATTATTTTATTACAGTCCTGTTTATTTATTATGTACACCTCAAACGGTTTACAGAATCTATCTGTTATGCCAATAATATAAGTATAATATAATACTAGTATGAATTGATGTTGTAGATGAAGTTCTACTTGTAAGCGTTTTATATGGAAACAGAGATCGCAGTCACTTTAAGAAGAACCTCGTAGAATAATCAAAATAGTAAGACGCGAAATATACGATAAAGAAATCAGCACAGGGAAACGAGTATAATTAGAAATCTTTTTATAGAAACATATGATATCACAAGATATACAATAGGGAATTAAAAAAGAAGTAAAGTGAACAAGAAAAATATCTGGAAGGAAAATATTAATATGAGAGATATATGAAGTAGAAATTTTGTATTTATTTGTCTACACATTTTATGTGTCATATAGTCCGACAGACGGTCAGGCGGACAGATGGCCAAGTGAAAACATGGGACGGACGGACGAACGGACATTCGGAAAACAATGAATTGAATGAAATCAATTACAATAGATTGTTAGAACTGCGTTCCCTAGACCTAAAAAACGTTAGTTATAGTTTACTAGTCAGAAATATGAAAATATTTAAGAAGAAATGTTGAACACTATTATGCTATTCAATCGGATAGATTCTCCATATGTTAAATTGATTTATTTCTCGACAACACGGCATGTTTCAGTAGTTTTTCATTAAGTTTATGGGTATACACAGTACCAAATTGATTAATGTTTTTTTATATGTTGTTCAAATATCCTCAATTATCAAATGAGAGAACCCAACAATTATTTCATTTTAATTTGATGTAAATGATAAAATTAAATCTAATAAAGTCTCATGCACAACATTATCTGAACAACTTGCATTAGTATTTAATTAATGCACCTGTACTTGTTGTGCTTACCTATTTACATTTTAATAACTACACTGCCACTTGTATGACTAATGGCATTATAGAGAACGGCTTAAAGTCAATAATTTATAGCATTTGCAGTCAATAATTTTTAAGTTTTTTTTTTTTGTTAATGCAAGCATGCAACTGACTATATTTAATAATAATCCGATATTGACTTATGTGTATACTGAACAAAGAAATACTCTATGTATGATGCTGCTGTTATTGCACTATAGCTGACTGCTATAAATTTTGCTCATGCTGATTTTTAACCTTTGGCAATTGGTAATCAATGAAAATATTTATCATTTTGATTTGATTTTAATCAGATCGTAATATTTTATAGCAGAAAGGTTATAAAATTAATGAATTCTGTGTGGATACTCGTATAGATATAAAATTTGATGAATGATGTAAATTTATTACCAGCATGAACTATTTTGGTTTTATTTGCTCCTTTTGCTAGTTTTTCTATGGAAAATTAATTTATATCGTGTTGCTTTTTTAATTTTAATTTTATCACGACTAAAAACTATATTTATTATATCGATAATTAATAGAATTCAAATTTATTATATATTTAAGAAAATATGTGAGCTATGTGGTGGGATATAGCTTTTATTGGAATGCATATGCAATGGATATAACAATTAAAGAGTTTTGTTTCGGACTGTATCCGCACACTATAACCCCAGTGAAGGTCGAAGTCACTTTATATAAAAAAAAAAATAAAAAATTGAACTTAATGTAAAGTCAAAAGCAATACATTAGAAATTATGACTTTCAGAAAGTAGATTTGTCTATAAGAATGGCGAAAAATAAAATATGTTTATTTCCTTAATCTGGTTAGCAGTAGATGTCTTTATATATTGCAAATTAAGTGACATATATAGTATATGAAATCTAAAATACATTTTGAAACTGAACGGGGATGACTAACTGATTATATTAAAAAAAAAAAGAAAGTTGAATATGGCTGTAATAAAACGAATTTATCTTGCTTAACATTTTAATGTATAGTGCAGACATCAGTACAGCTAAAAACAAGTAGACCCAAATGTTTTTCAACACTCCAAAAAGTGATCAAAAGTAACAACGCAACCCCACTAACATCCATCCCCTAATAAAGTGTACACAAATAATTATATTGAATCATTAAAACAGTTACTTGAAGCACATTTTCCAAAATGCGCCACTAATAATGATAATAATAATAATACATCTGAACAGAATTGACTTAAGACGAAATACATGATTGATAAACAGGACTGACACACAAATGTATAGTTCTAAGAGAATTTCTCGACATTGTATGTGCATTTACTAACACATCCTTTGGGTCAATTGAAAGAACACAATAATCAAATATTAAAGTTGTCAATTAATAATTAAATGAATCAAGAACATGAACAAACGTATAGAATAGTGACAGTAAACCTTTATAATGAGGGATAGATGTAGTGTGTCATTATCGCAGTAGATAATCATTATTATGTAAAATTCTGATGATGTAATTAAGATGTTAATTTGTTTCCAATAAACACAAAAATCAATTTTATAACCGAAAAACATACTGAGTAACATGAAATGTCAATAATTCGGCAGATTGAGGTGTTTGAAGTCAAAGCTACTCAATTTGTTGATATATGGGCTGTTTACATACATCAAGTACACAAACATGAGATTTTAAACCTGTATTTTTAGTTATGACTAAACGCCATAATTGACATATATGTGATTGTATTTCCGGTAACATTACGGATATAAATATACGACGATTTAGTAACGTTTGAATGGTAGTCAGCCAATTCATGGTCCGCGCACCAACTATTAACCAACATCTTGTCAACTTGAACATGGACAGATTATATACCACACAGAAATACGTCAAAATTGCATACCGCAATTTTCATGCAAAATTACACTAGTCGGTGTCATCTGGTATTTATATTATAAAAATCCAGCAATCTGCATTCATCAAATGGAGTATTTTAACATTCTAATATTCAAATTTCAAATCATTATTAATATAAGTGTCAGAAATTAAAGACTTCGCAATGGAATGAAAAAGTCTTGAATAATTCCCATTGCTTAAAGGCATACAATGAAATATCTCGTTCTGTCACTCACAGTGTTTCTGCAAGTTTTTCGTGTGTCACGACTAGAGATTCTAATCAATATCTTCATTCATGTTCCATATGGTTCGTGTCTAAATCATCACTTTTTATTCGTCTAAATCAGTAATCACAAGTTGAAAATGATGGAACATGATATCCATAAATAAGCCTGACACAAAAAAACATAACCCGTCGTGGTAGCGCAGTGGCTAAACACTAGACTAGAACGGCGGCAGACCGGAGTTCAAGCATCACTGCAGACAAAATTTACAAAAAAGAATTGTATAAATTTACCACTTTGCGACTTGAATACGAATGGGGATCAAGGGTTAAAAAAATAATAATATACAAAAAAAGCATAATTATAACACTTTAACATGATTATATGATTTAACACACTATGACGTCAAAATATTGTAAATTTTTTAAAACTTGCTTGTACGCCTAATATTTGAATGCCACTCATATAGCTTTCAAGAATTTTTGAATCTTAGCATAGCCGCTCTTCTATTAACGGGACTCTGTCCATTTGTTCATTTGAGATAAAATATAAATTACTGGAATGAAACAGTTTATACTCAGTTTGTAGATTCTGAAAACAAAAAGTTTTTACAACAAGATGGTAGAACTTTTTCAGCTTTCCTTCCACCGCCAAATGTCACTCAATCCAAATACGTCGAGTTTGTGTCTCTTAACTTCTTAAGTAAGCTGCACAAACTTAATCACTTCAAACATACTTCTAATTATTCAAGTCCCAAATCGTATCGTTTGTGTAATGGCCTTAATTAATGTCTTGTGATATATTTCGATTTAACAGTTCTCATCAGTATGACAACAATTTTTTCATCAGAATTTTTTGAAATATAAAATAAATAACCAATATTTTAATTGATAAATTTAAAATAATTATATAATCGTAAGAAATACTGTAAAACTACTGACATTCAGTCATTTATTGTTTTTTGTATTGCAAAAAAAAAAAAAAAAAAAAATTCTTTAATAAAATAATAATTTATTAGTTTAAAAAAAAAAAACAAGACTTAAATGTTATTTAAAAATTTAATTAACAACAATAAGTCACGCTAAAAATAGCAATTAGTTTTCAGGCCAAAATTGTTAAATGGTTAAAAAGAAGAAATCAAAAATATGTTTCTCTTAAGGAGACCATATAACATAAATAAAAAAAATTCATAAAAAAATCACGACCAAACAACACAAGCCTCGCACAAAAACTTAAGTAAATGCAAATATAAATTAAAAATTCATATTTAATAACTCAATAACAAGCAATTTAAATGAAATTATAATTTAAAATGCTAATATTTTGATAAATGTGATCATAATATGACTTATGATCATAGTAAAATTGCAATATTTTCTATTCTATAAGTCGAATATGGACAAAGCTCACTTAAACGCCATGTCTGTGTATATAATTTTTATTATTATTATTATTATAAGTATCGAACATTATTATTTAAGCATTAAAAGTTATTTTTTGTACAAATAAAATTATAAGTTCTTTATAGACAGACATTCAATTTCATTCATTCATTGATCCAGTCAGCCAGCAAGCCAGCCAGCATGACTTTTTAAAATTTACCGCCATAATAGTACTATAAACACACCACAATAATAATTAATTGTTTTATATGGATTGATCTTTGCTTTGAACTATTTATTTATTATTATATCTTTTTTTGTTGTACGTACTTCAATCTCATTATCGATCATACAAATCATATATACTACATAATTCATTCATATTCAAATTCTTTAAGAAACCAATTAGATCAATGGAAAAAAAAAGAATTATGAAGAAATAACTAATGGTTGCTGCACCATAAAATAAATGACCACAAATATGTGTGTACGAT
>JANSTX010054618.1:0-10863 GCA_027564355.1 Penthetria funebris | reverse complement strand
CTTTTAATATCTCGATGTGTATTTGATCAAGCTTTATTTTCAACTAACTTCTCCTGTTCATAACGCCCCTATTTATTCCAGATTTTTGTTTACCCCTTGAACTTTCTCGAGGCTTCTAGTATATTCAAGCACCTTATTCATTTGTCTAGTTGAATGAGTACTAAATATAAAACAGGCCATGGTACTTGTAACAATATTTTACAAAAAAATAATCTGCTAATTATAATTATATATTTACAAAATAATATTTGTGGTTTTTACTTCAACCCCATTAGATCCATGTTTGACACGCTATTGTGGAAAAGGACGAGAATGCATACCAACATCAGATAGACAATCGGTATGCATATGTCAACGTTATTGCTCACTTCGTAAAAAGCCTATATGTGGAACAGATGGAATAGTCTATGGAAATCATTGTGAATTACATCGTGCTGCGTGTATTTTAAATCGATCCATTGCATTTCAACGTCTGGAAAAATGTTCAAATATATCGAAAAAGAAAAAGATTAAAAACAAATTTTATAATAGCAGTGATAATTCGAAAAATTATAGTAATGATAATAATAATACTGTGAATGACAATACTAATAGTTATATTAATAATAATAATAATAATAATAATAATAATATTAGTAATAATTATATAAAAATTAGTGACAGCATGGTCGACAGTAATAAGGGCAGCAGTGAAAGCGATGAAGTTGCATCAGTTCAAAAATTATTGACAGATACAGTTGTCAAAACAGTAAATTCAAATGATGTTGATAGTGCCATTGATATGCGTCGACAAAATTCATCATTGAATTCAGAATTAATAAAAACACAAATGTCATCATTCGATTTATTAAAAACGACATCATCAACTATTTTATCAACAAAATGTCAATCACAGGAATATGAAATAATGAAGGATAATCTATTGCTATTTAGTCACTCACATTTAATGTCTCAGGATAATAATCATAGCAAGGATTTTCTTGTGTCAATAATGTTCTCACACTATGATCAAAATAATAATGGGCATCTTGAAGCCTATGAACTACAACAAATAACATTGCTAGAAAATTTAAATGATTTAAGTAATGGATGTTCCTTAAATGATATGCTCATCTTTGATGATACAAATAATGATGGTGAATTGAATATAAATGAATTTTACCAAGCATTTAATAAACTCTATAGTAAGTATGTGAATTTTATAATTTTCCAGATTCTGTCCCAAGTTGTAGTGAAATAAAATTAGGAATGTATAATTTAAAATTCAAACTATGAATTTGAATAACATCGCAGTACTTTTAGTGTATTTCCTTACTGGTGATTAGATCTCTCTCTTATATAGTCCTGAATAGGGCAATATGTCAAAAACGCATAAATAAGATGGGCAAACATACTTCATAATATTCCCAATAGGGGTTCAGGTTTTGAGATCGACTAGCTACTTACGTTAATTATTGAAAGCACATGCACACACACAGGTAAATCTAGAGGCAAAAGTTGTATTACATCGGTCATACTTTGATACGA
The DNA here is from genome assembly GCA_027564355.1 of Penthetria funebris. Taxonomy (NCBI): domain Eukaryota; kingdom Metazoa; phylum Arthropoda; class Insecta; order Diptera; family Pleciidae; genus Penthetria; species Penthetria funebris. Next base: position 9,336 of record JANSTX010054618.1, on the reverse strand, counting down.
TCACCGATATTGCAAAATACAATATTACAATACAAATTCTATGTGTTATCGAAAACCAGTGACCAAGAATAACATGGCTAATATCTATCATTCCCGATTCTAGTAATAGTGATAAATAACGAATAGATTAGAGTGAATATATCGGTCAGACAATCAATCATCATACCGGTGTTTCGTTGATATTCTATGTGAGACAATGATGATGTGATATGCAGAAGTAATAGCAACATGGCGAAGATCCAGCATTCCCGATTTTAGTAACAGTGATAAATAAGGGATAGATCAGAGTGAATATATTGGTCAGATATCAATCATCATATCAGTGTTTCGTTGATATTCTATGCGAGTCAATGATGATGAGGTATGCAATATGGTATCAAATAATAATGTTAACTGAAAAGTTCTAAATGTATTCGTTAAATGTTTAAAAATTGTTGATTTTATTAGTAACCGCTTAGCATAAACAGTGTATAAAACAAATTACATAACACTACAATTGTTTCTTCCTGCTATGAGTGGGAAATTGGAAACCCACTAAATACATGTGATACCATAAACTTTACCGATGGCTCCAGTGATTTTAATTGATGCTGGTATTGTTAAATTCGGTGAACAAACAAAATCGGTCGTCTATGTATATATATATATATAATATGTATATATAAAATGTGGCTAATTCAATACGGAAAAGGTTGTCCTCGTTTAGAATACAGAATAGGATAACTAGGTCGAGTATGGGCAAGGCAAATTAAGAAAAACTTCTATAATGGTCTCGCCATGATATGGTCAGATCTGTGTCAGTAATCACAACACATTGCTTAACTAGGGTAAAGTGCTAGTCAAATATAACTGTAGACCTGAGTTTGAACAGACAAAATTTATTTAAGTAAATTCATCACTTTGTTATTTAAACCTACACTCCGTGCGGAAACATAGGACATTAATGAACACCTTCAGTGTTCACGATTTCTGGTAAGCAATTTGACAGCATTCCATATCTTACCAATTTTTTTTCTATCATCTAGGTGTTCTACAACCCTCTGGATTTCATTCCACTACATATCTTTTGATATAATTGACCGGGTACATCGGTGTATGATTTATTTTGTTCCATTTTTTTCGTTTCGTGTTCATCACCTCAACTTCCGACAATCTCCACAAATTTTCATTTTATATTATATTTGACCATATTGACGAAAACATGGACGTATTACATAAATTCGTCAGTTGTCATGTCTCGTAGCCATACAATAGTACAGATAAACAACTCGTCCCGAATATACAACATTTAAACTCATGAGAAAGTTGTGTCACACTCCACTTAAGATTCCAACCACTTAAGATTCCAACCACCTTTTGAATGCGTAATTAGACAGCGTTTTCAGCACTACCAAAAAGCCTGAATAAACTTACAAACAAACACGAAGGAAATATCTTTCGTAGGTCCTGCAGAGTTTTGTTGAGTAAAATGGCGACCATTAAAATTACACTATGCGTGAGGAATATTTTGATAATGCCATTAAACCATAGTACACATTACATTTCGCAGTTATCACTAAAATCGTGTCAATCTTTAGAATGTGACGTTTTTTTTTTCCGAAAACATTAATTGGGCGTCCTGTTGATAGTGTCAGACAATTAAAAATAGAAAACAACATTCTGTATGGTCTTCGAATATCGATAATTATTATTTTGTGTACAATATCCATAGATTTAAAATACATAATCCACAATATATTCATTTTTTTTTATATTTCACAGGTGTGTCAGTAGTGTCACTTGATAAATCATTGGAGTTAAATCATTTATCAGCTAGAGTTGGCGATAATGTGGAAATAAAATGTGATGTAACAGGAACACCGGCACCACCAATAATGTGGACAAGAAATGCCATTGATTTATCAGTAATAAATGAAGAAGATATACATGTTTTCAATGATGGCAGTCTTTACTTAACAAATATACAATTATCAAACAGCGGAAATTATACGTGTCATGCACAACGTAATAAAGATATTGTACAAACTCACATTTTGACAGCATACAGTAAGTTAAGCATTCCTTGTAACCCAAAAAATACAGCATATATATGAATAGTCGACGCAAATCATCGCATGAGTACATGTAGGTATTTTAAAGGATCTACAAGAAGGAACGTTACCAGTATTAAAAATCATCAGGCTATATAGTTTTTTTCTTCTTCTCCTTCTTCTTCCTTGTCTTAGTCCTTATTCAGAGTCGGTTCTCCTGCTGCTCATTGAACAGATTGAATGCAGAACAAGCGATAACCAAATAGCTTGTGAGCGACCATATTTTCTTCCATCATTTTCAATTATCAAAGCCCATTTTATGCAGTAAGTTTTACGCATTACGTAACCATACCATCTTAATATACTTTAAGTGATTATATTAGTGATCGTTACAATCCTTAACTCTGTAGGTTAATTTCCTAATACTTTGGTCTGTAATTCCTCAGATTCTGTGTCTCTTGAAACGCGTGTTTACAATTGGCAAAAGGTGCTGCTTGGCGACTTGCTGTCCTGGACCGGTGTTGAAAATACTGCAGTCCGGTCAACATTGCTAGTTCATATGAATCATATATAAGGCGTCTAATTTAGCATGAATCTTATTTATTGGGAGGTGATCCAGCGACCACCTTCCACTTCCTGAACAGAATTTAAATACGAGCCTTTCAGTTTATATGTAATATTTAAATCACTGACCAAAGTGATTTATTTCAGCACAGGCGTAATGTGGGTGCGTTAACTTTATTTTTACTACATACTTCCATAGTGATTGCTCTGTTGAGTTTGCCAATTTTATGACCGCTCATCGGGAATTTCTACTGAATAATAAAATGGTTCTATGTGTCGAAATTCCTTATGGTCGCACTGTCAAATTTTGGGGTACAGTCTGTGGAACCTTCTGCCTAAAGAAGTGTTTAATAAAATATATTGTCTTAGAAAAACATAAGACAAACGTTCACAAGCATCTCCGAAATTACCCTACTCCTCCACCTATGCAGCAAGCCAGTTTTAATTAAATTAAGTTTTGTAAATTATGGGAAAATAAAAATGTTATTTGGTGCATGAGTATTAAAGGGTAACATGACGTGGAATGGAGCACATTTAACACTGTATATTTCGATCAGTTTAACAGTGCCAATTAATGTGATCTGCTAAGCTATCAAAATTGATTTAACACCGTCTGATCGATTCATTAAAATTGATTGTGTTGATTTGCTGTTGTAAAAATGATGCATTTAGTGTTGAAGACAATATTCTCAAAATTACAATTAAATAATTGATATTTAATAAATTTTATCATTTTAATTATGTAGCTGTACCTGAAGTCCATGTAATGCCAAAATTACAATCAAAAAGACCTGGCGAAAGTGCAGAGATTTTCTGTCACATTATTGCTGAACCATTTCCAATTGTAGAATGGCTTAAAAATGATGATCCAATAAATATCGATTTAAATGATCATTTGGATGGAAAAGTTAGAACAAAACCATCATTATCAACATTGAAAAAATACGAGATCATTGGCAATGGGACATCATTAAAAATATACAATGTCTCGTATTCAGATACAGGTACTGGACAATAGCTTATAAATTAAGTAATTTTCATAATTATTCAAATTTTTTGTAGGTGCATATATGTGTCAGGCAACAAATATTGGTGGATGTATCCGTGACATAAGCTCATTGATAGTGCAAGATGAACCGACACCAAGTAAGTACACAGTCATCTGTTATCTGTTAAATTTACTGTTAGATCTGAATGTAACCAAAAAATTTTTTTACAAGATAAAATAAGGTTATAATGTTAATCAACGTTGACTACACGTTTGGTCACACTCTTAAATTTGGGGGCACGTCAGTCTTCGAATCTTTTCATGAGATGGTTAAAATATCAGTAGTTACTCAGTTTTATCAACCAAATATTTTATTGGTCCATCTTAAAATTTTTTCTCCTCATTATTATTTTCTACGTGTCATCACTAATTCATTGCTTCCTGTCACAACTAATGAAGTCAAGAACATTCTCACATACTTAAAAAAATGTCAAATATGTCATCACGAAGTTTAACAACATTTATGCATTTAGCAGTTCGATATTGTTTCTCCATGTATGTCATAAATTTCAAATTTAACTGTCGAATAATGACGATAAATGTAAGTGATGGCGTGGGATCGTGTCTATTGATTTTAAACACATCTCAACAACAAATTTGGTAGCTTGGAATTTATGCACAACTCTACTGAAATATTCAGATGTTTAAGTGGATAATTAAAATTGATTCTATATTTTCCAGTTCACAAATTTCATTTCATGTAATTATTATCGAGATAATAATAGAAAGACACTCACATGACATCATAGATCATGATGAGTACATAGAAATCTCACTGGCATTGAGTAACTATTCCTGAATTATATAAAGATGGTCATCCGGAGTAACATAATTTACTTACATGTTTTAGAATATTATACTGAGTTACAAGTTTACCGAGTGCAATTGTACAACTCATTGATATTCTGTGTTCATTCTCTAACCCTCTGCCCCTAACAGAATCAAATAATATTAATTTTATTTCTTCCATTATTACATCTTATCAGCTGTTCTCATTGAAGATCAAACATTTTTTGTATTCCATGAATATGGTATTGCAATTTATGAACCATCAACATGTCACTTACATCATCAAATTTTTAGTAATAGCATAATACCTGGAACACAGGAGTATTTATGTGGTAATTCAAAAAAGAATACGACATGTTCGTGGGGACGTACGATAAATGTTGGCAGTCAATATATGTATGTATCACAACCGTTAAACAATCGCATATTAGTAATATCAACAATTCAATTGGTTATTGTTGATATCATTGCAACTGATAACTATCCAGTTAATTTATATTATGTAACACAATACGATCAAGTTTGGATATTAAATTGGCGTAATTTAAATGCAGCAATGAAATTTGGAGCGACGGCTAATTCCAGTGCTGCCAATGAATATGATGATAGTACAATTATTGATGGTAATATAAAAACAATACAAGTCATAAGGGATGCAAGTCGAAAACGGAAACATTATACAATTCATCCGGAACCGATTGACAATCATTTTGATTTGGTTAAGAATTTATTCATTCCATCAGCAAATCAATTCGATTTAAATGAACACTATTTAACATTTAAATATGGCTATGTGACACATAAAAATCAAAGGGGCATCTATAAATTGGATTTGAAGAATTTACGTTACACACAATCGATTGATTTGACATCATATAATTGTGTTCCAGATGACATTGTTTTTTCGGCATTGTGTAAGTATAATCTTGATTTCAACCAAATTGCCTTACGAATTTAATAATCACTTTGGTATCTGGAGTTCATACATCAGTAGAACGCAATCATTTTTAAAATACATCTCCTTAAAAGGCGCTAAATTTGAAAAATTTTAATATTTTCAATAACATAAAGTATTTGGTTAACCTTAAAATGAAGTACAAGGTATTTTAAATTAGAAGCACATGTTTCACAATTAAATTCCGTATTTCGGTTTATGTTCACCACATTAGTGCTATTTAAAATAAGTACATATAGCCAACTCAAATCCCTGATTTTCTTGCAGCTGTAATGTAATGTTATGGAGGCGTTCAAATAGAAAACATAACTTTTAGTTTGTTATCAGGAATTAAGAAATTGGAACTTTATTTGAAACATATGTGAAACGACACGTGAAATAATATCATCGAAAAACAAAACTACGTGCTAGACCCAGGTAGCATGTGCTTTCATAAATCAAAAACTCATGGTTTATTTGCTCCTGATGTTTGAGGCTATTTAAATTTTCACTACTTTACTTGGAAAATTATAACCAAATGCACATTTATCACTTTGATATCAGCAGTTCATACATCAGAGAACGCATCCATTTTAAAAATTCGTCTATTTATTAGGCGCAAAATTTGAAAAATGTAAATATAAACAACATAGTATTGTAAATCTTAAATTATATGGAACATTCGGGAAAAAAGGGCAAATTTCAGTTTGTTATTAGGAATTCATAAATTGAAGAACTGAAAATTTGTGTAGAATATTTTTAGAAAGGCTCGGAACCATATTTTCTTATCGAAAACCAAAACTACGTGCTTAACATTAAAATGTAGTATGTTCTATTGTTAAATCAAAAAGTACGCGGATAACCTAAAAATTAATTATTTCGATGTATGCACTCCTATTGTATTAGGCTATTTAAAGTTTCTGGCTGTTACTTCTAAAAATGGCACCTTAATAGTACCAGAAAATCCTAAATTACGATCAGCTAGATATTTCTCTAGATTATCCATTTAGTTAACATATTTTTGTATTTATTATTTAACATTTTTTTCAAATAATATTTTACACAGATGGATATGTGATAATATCGTGCCGAGAACCAATAACAAATCGTCAAAATGGACAATTAATTATGGATTACTTAACAGATACCATAATACAGAAGAAGGCCACATTATTTGGAATACCAAAGATATCACCAGACTCAAGGCATTTAGCAATAATTAAACATAATAAAGATGAAGTTATATTAATAATTCAAAAAATTACACGTAAGTATGAATTAATGCATTTTTATAATACATAACGATCTTGGCATCAGGATCAATGGAATGGTCGACATTTATAAGTTTGACATAGTATATGTCAATTGTGTTGTATCGTAATCGGCTACTTATGTGTCAAAGAGAAGGATGAGGCATTACAATAAACCAAATTGTGATAGTTTTATTATTTACTAACTTTCACTTGATTTGTGAAATACAGCCCACAAGTCTATCTGAAGAATAATGTTTCAAGGATCACAAATTTCAAAAAATCTAAAGTTGTGCATTTTTAAAACAAATTTTTTATCGCCGTTATTGTATGGCTGCGAAACATGAAAGTTTGACAAATAACATCGTGTCACAAATTCAATTGCTGCCTCAGGCGCATATTAAAATTTTACATGCCAAATACAACATCAAACGTGATAGAGGCGATGAACAAAATTAAAGTGGAATTAGAACGATCATGCACTGATGCAACCGGTCGGCGTGATTGCAAAATACGCACTTGACTGGAATATGCAGTAGTTTAGGAAACCCGGTTGACCAAAAATAAATGTTTCGAAATCAACAGTTTTATGATAACTAACGTATTGGCACTTTAGATGCGAATATATTATTCACAAAGTTTCCTAAAAATTTGCGAAGAGTTATGAATCTAGCAAAATGTCCATCATGTGTATCATTTATGTTGATCTATCGTCAATATTTTATTTAATTATTTCAACGAACATCAGAGTATCTTTAATAACGATGCCGAAATTACACTGTTATGGGTTCCTGACCACAGGGACATTGCAGGTAATGGTAGGGCCGACGAACTGGCCAGGCAAGACTCGGGTCTTGATATATCACTGGTAGAGGGAGTAAGTTTCTCCGCCACTCAGCGAACTAAACAAAGTAACTGGCTTATACTATTTGAGACTGACCAATGCTAGGTGGAATGGGCTACCTACAATATGCATATTATCTAGGATTACTTGACAACGAAAGAACTCCTACGATTATCACGTCGGGATGTGACCAGGTTCGTGGCAGTGCTCACAGGACATTAGCCGGTCGGGGACCACGCGTCAAGACTGGATATCCCTTTCAATTCTTTTTGCCGCAGCAGTTGCGGCGATATAGATGACAGGGATACTACAGAACACCTTCTATGCAAATGCCCACCACTTTCTCAGCAGACATATAGGCAGCTGGTTAGGTATATACTACCTAATCTATCGGAAATTGCAACTATAAGGTCAAGAGATCTGGTGACTTTTCTTAACGCCACGAGATGGATTTAATGTGCATATCTGCAAGAATCAACAGGGTTTCCTCGAGTTTGTGATTTTAAAATGGCAACTACGTGCTAATTGGGATCCTTCGAAGGTTATAGTCGGATCCGATACTGCTAACCAATCAACCAACCATCTTTAATGGAAGTGATAATACTTTGCTTAGAAATCAGTACTTCTACTCACTGTTTTCAGTGGTACTGGCAAATTGACAATTCCATTTACTTCCATATGCCAGATTTCATGAACATCATCAGCTGATAGTATTATTGATCAACAATTTGAATATCTGCAAAGCTTTTTTCAACAATACCCATTTCTTAACCTGTATTCTTGTACCTCAAGACAGCAAGTCAACGACGAACCAATCTTTAATGGTTTCTTACTAGTCGCTTCAATACTAACATCTACTAACATTTGTAAACGTCGACTATGATTTTTAATTTATTTGTATGATCTGTGCCTGAATTACTGTTCTTTACAAACAATTGGTTCCAAGACTAAACTGATCTTGTCGTTTATGACAACCTTGTTGGTTGTACTCAGTCTGGAGACGACACTCAAATTATCACAACTTCTCAAGTTACCTTCTTTAGCAATTTGTTTATTAATTCAGTTGCGATGTTGTCCAAATTCTGTTTTATAATTTTTATCATAACGTTATCTGTGCCAGTAGATTTTCTGCACTTTAGTTGTAGTGTGTATACGATTTCATATAGAAGTCGGTCATCTCTCAGCTGAACCTTGTCTAAAACACAATAACCGTTTATGAAGATACGGTAAGCATTTGATCAGGAATTTAAATCAGCACAATGATTGATCCTTACCCCAGAATGTCAAAGTTATTTTAATTTACATTTTTTTTTTTAACTGTACAGCTACTGGATTACAATTCTTATTTGATGTTAAGACAACACTGAATATTAGCGACATTACGTTTTATGAAAGTCAAACCATGCATGGATATGACTTGTATGCCACTGCCAGTGATAAAGAAGATATTTTATATTTAAATTTATTTAATGGTAAGTAACGATCATTTGGTTAGTATAACAATTTTTGAAATTATGCATCTGTAGTCATTTATTGATGTTCTAGGAGAGAAGAATATTTATGCTAGTACCTGTATCTTGATTCTATTTTCATAATCATAGGTTTATCTGTAAATTCTTAAAATTAGTAAAATTAAGGAATTCAAATTTTTTTTTATTAGAAGTAGTGCGATTTAGCTGAACATAGTTTTAGTTATTGTCATCGCAATTAATTATGCAGTCAATTCATTAATCATCATTAACAAAAATTTTTGGAAACGATTGAATACACAATTATCGATACATATGCAGTAATACCATATCCTGGGCATTGACGTTAAAAGGCATCCAGGCCGTGATTGGAGGGTCTCTAGGAGAATATGCGGCTAACATATTCTA
>JANSTX010054616.1:0-10864 GCA_027564355.1 Penthetria funebris | reverse complement strand
AAAACAAAAACAAAAGTAAATAATTAAACATAATAATAAATCAAAAATTAAATAATAAAAACTTTGTATATAAAAAATAAAAGTAAAAGTTGATTTTGTTGTGTTTTCTGCTGAGTATGGTGCTGCTGCTGTTTGCAGTTGATCAAACGAACAAAAAAAAAATTGTACAATGTGTTTTTATTTTTAATGTTTTATTCAATTATTTAATTAAATAATAGTTAAAATTATTTTTAATTTTCAACAATTAAATATTTAGGCATTTGAATTTAATAATTAAGAAATAATTCGCACAAACCTTAAAACGAGAAAATACAAAATAAAAAAAAAACACAAACTATAAAAAAATTAACTCACTAAAAAACTATTGTTTTACCACGGCGCGATTCCACTACTGCGATAAAATTTTGTTTTTCTTTTTTTATTTCAAGCATGACATATATTAACGACATATTTTTCGTTAAATTTGACACTCAATTAATACTATTGCCATCTTTTGGTGAACTATTGGAATAATTTTTTTTAGAAAATGGTGGTTTTATTTAAAAATAGTTTGGTAGTTGTATCAGTCACAGAAGTGAATTGAGTGGGTGCGTTTGGGTGCCGAAGAAGTAAGAAATTAACATCTAACTTAATCGGCAACTAATGGTCACCGGATGGGAACACGATGTCGACTTTTGGCTTACGTGAATGGACATGATTTGGAACCTGGAACGTGACTCAAAAATATTAAACAGATACAAACTCGATATTGTTAAGGTTTGCGAGATTTAATGGAGAAGGAAAACAAAAGAAAAAAGGACTATATTGTCCTTTTTTTTTTTTGTATTCTGGTAAAAACGATCCATATGGATCACAGAATAGTGGTACCGATTTATTACTAAGTGTCTCTGCAACGTATACAATATTTGACTGATACCAGATTGAAAGTTTCCAGAGTAGTATTAAATTTGTAACAATATGTGTTCGGGTACAACATGCAGTAAATTCAAACATTATTAGAGAAACTTATAATTTGACAAGCAACCGAACAGTGATCTAATTCAGGTTCTGCTTGAAGATCGTGAACAATGGCATTTGATAGTTGACGCCCTATGCTCCCGCCGTGGAATAAAGTGCAAAATGATGATTTAAATATAGTTTATTGTAAATTCGATTTATTAACATATCAGTGATTTTTAATAGCCGCAGATAATGAAGGTAAAATTTTTTTTTTAAAAAAACAAACAATTACTTTCTTGAACAGAAATCAATTTATTTCTCTTATTATTATACACTGTTTACAAATGATTTTCCAATCTTTCAAATCATTCGAAATAATACGATTTGTTGAGGTCTTGCTGAATATGCGATTATGACTCCAATTAGTTCTGAAATCTGTTTCCAGTAATATATTTTTGCTTGTTCGAAAAGAAGAAAAATGAATCTCAATGTCAAATTTAGAGAACATTGGATGGTAATTTGGGCATATCATTATCCTGACGAAAAGGCGTTTTTTTTTTTTTGCTAAATGTGGTAGTTTTTTCTTAATTTCATCTTTCAATCGATCTATCAATTACGTATATTTAGCATAGGTTGTTTTTTACATTTTTCTAAAGTGTCGATGAATATTACAACACTATGTTCATACCAGAAAACTGCTTCATTGGTGCGCTGCCATCAGATTCTGCTGACTACTTTGACTGTTCTTATTTGTTTCTGGTGTGTTCTGATCGATACTACTCACAATCGTTTGGGACCCATCTTGCTGATAGCACTTTCCATATGTAAATGTTCAAGTAAGATGATAGATGACCATAATTGAAGTTCCTTGAAATTGATTTTATTAATACGCTCAGGTACAAACTTCTCAATTTTCATAGTAGTGTAGTCAGTACAAAGAAGAATATATGTTACACATATTCCTAGTTGCAACCAATCAGCTTTTTAAAACAATTGTTACACAGATCGTGTGTTCGATAAAAATACCATATAATAGTCAAATTTAGAGCCACCATATTCGTCGTCTACTGTATTACAAAATTGCATAGAACTGAATAAAAAATAACCTTTACGTTTCCTTGGATATATGCCATTGATCTCAATACAATGTCCTCATCACTGTTATAATTGTTCGAATATTTCTGGAAGTTTAAACGTTGTCCTACAGTGTAAGATATGTTCAGCATCTGGAACCATTTGTTAATTCACCAAGTCCACAAAAAAACATTTATTATTTTATTTTTATTTATGAACAATTATTTTATGCTAAATTAAAGACATTCAGACCACAAGGGTCGGTTGATTTTATTGGGCCGAGCTTTGCATAGATCTAAACACGATGAAACGATAAAATGATCTTTTTTTTTTTTTTTTGGCCGGACGCGTCACCTATATGAATGAATGGTATGGAACATTTCATTTTATTTACGTCACAATTTATGAAATATGTTGTTCCACTATTTTCTTCCCTGATTAGGCGTCTTAAGTAATAAAAACTACTTTTACGGTTCCCCTTTCTTTTGCTAAATGTTCAAGGTGTGAGATTCGCCGAACACAATTTTACATCCAAAGTGTGAAGTTAGAATGGTTGTAATATTATTGCAGTAGTATTGCATATTTCACCTTTTTATCTTTATGGTAAAACAATGCTCACAATAAACTCTATTTGTACTATATTAGCTTGATGTTGCAGTTATCTATCAGATACAATATCTGAAAAATAATTCTGCACAAGGATCTCTAGTTTTTATGGGATAAAAGTGATTAATCAACGAGTCATTAACTTGTCCGACGCAGGTCCGAAATTTTCATTAAAACTTTTTGAGAGAACTTGCTTCTTATACCATCGATATGCCGGGCATTTCTTTGAGACTATCACAAAGTTTTCGAAAATGCTCTCTATGTATTTTCTTTAAGTCTTTCCTATAGATTTTTTAGTATTTTATTTTTTTTAAATTCTTACTATCGACGACATTCCATGCTTTTATGTATAAATTTGTTTTGTGACATTCGTGACTGTATATTTAAAACAATAAATATTTTTTCAAAATATTTACATGCATGCAAATAAGATTGGTTTTCCTTTCTTTTTGTCGGACTGTTTATTACGTATAAATAATATAAAATAAAAATAAAAAAAAAAAAAAATTACTGTGAATCACTGGAGCTTGAACTTGAACTATCGGTTGACATAACTTCAACGTCATCTTGTTGTGCAGCAGCATCTTTATGACTACGTGTATCCAATGAAACTGAACCACCAGATCCACTGGCCAGTCCCATATGTAATTCACCACTTGGAAGCCACGCAAATTGATTTTGTGTTGTTGATGGCATTTCTCTATTATTTAAATCATTTAAACTGGTATGTTGTTGTGATGTATGCCCGTTTGCATTTAAATCTGATTTGCCCAAAAAACCTAAACGCATTTCAATATCGGTTGGATATGGACGTCGTAAATCACCCTGTTGCCAAGATAATGGTGCACAAACTGCATTCGATGCACTTATTTTATGTGAATATTTTATTAATTCTTCAGATGCAACAGGATGTTTATTTGCACGTGCAATACTACTTAGTTTTTGACGTGCTTGAAACAATGCTGTCGATAATATTTGTTCGGCATCTTTTAATTGTTTTTGAAGTTGTTGAATGTGTTGATCTTGTGTATCAACTTGTGCTTGAAGTGAATTAATTTTCTGTTCGATTTCTGCTTGTTCGGCCGCAAGTTTTAATGCTGATTTTATATCATTATCTTTTGAAATTAATAGTTCAACTAAAGTAGAATGGTCATCGGGTGATAATCGTTGATGTTTTGGTGCAATTGAATTTTCAAGTAATTCTTTTGTTACAATTTCTAGGTCATCCACTAAAGATAATAAATGTTCTTTTGTGCACACGTGGAAGGACATTTTTTCCTTTCTTTCAGGTATAATTTATGAGAAATGAGAACACAAATCCTTTCTTTCGTTCCTATTCGTTCATATAATTTTTATATGTATAATATAATAAATATATTATTAATTTATAATAACTGAAAGATAAATAATATATACTTTAAGTAAAAAATAAAAAAATAAATAAAATGAACATATACAAACCTCAGCCAGCACAAACAATTGACGTTTGCAATCAAATTTTATATCGTAAGCAACTTATACTTACTAAATTGTAGTGGCATCTGGATGTGAAATGTAAAAATTTGCAAAAGTAAAAAAAAAGTCATTTTAAAACTGACATTTGTGTACAAAAAAAAAAACAGCTGTGTAATCAAAATAAATATAAGTTTTATCATTTACTAAAAAAAAAAACTGTGACGAAAACGGTGGAGGGCATTGAATTATACCTCGAAGCTCAAATAGATAAGATATTCCTTTTGTTTTATTATTTTATCAACAAATTGCGTATTTTAAATTCTTAATAATATTTACCAAACAAAGTTTGTCGAAACAAGTCTTCATTTGAGTTTAAAATGTTACGATTAAATTTTTTGTTGATTATTTGTGTATTTGAAAATTTTGTAAATTGTCGAGTTTTTTATTATCAACCACAACAAATCCATTTGGCGTATGGTGGTAAGTGACAATAGATGTTACTTTTTTTACGTTGATAATTCTTCTAATTCGAGATTAAATGAACAATTCATCGCATCAACAAATATCAACATTTACTCACGCATGGCAAAATTGGGGCATGAATGCGAACTATCGCATCGCGATCTTTAGCTAGTAACTCTTACTTCACATTTTAGTAGTATAGTTTAAAAGACACGTTCGACACGTTCGACCATATGAATGGCACTTTATATTCCTCGATAGAATACTTTTGGATATCGTCTCAGTGTATTACAGATCTATCAATGCATATTACCAAAACATTTGACAGTCCAAAACCAGTCCTCATTTGGTAATGTATTAGGCAAAAATATTTTGAATTTGGCGTGTCTACTACATAATTCATGAAAACCAGCTACCTAGTTTGTTGATGGTGTAGTATTTTTCCAACCAGTTGATATCTTCACCGTCTTTTTATCATCGATCACACGCCATTACCGATATATATATATATTTCGTGATGGGTTGACTAACCTCGATGATAGTCCATTCGTCACCATACAATTTCATATAAAAAACCGTAATTTTAGATTCTGTGAAATTTTTATTACATCCAAAAAACTGCGTACATCTTTTGTGGTACGTGTGCCAAAGATCTCTCAAATATTGAATGTATTTTATCTCGACTATTTGTTTACCATTGACTAAAAGTCAACATGATGTTATTGACAAATCAGTCCTTAGTGTGCTACCAGTAGCAGACATCTCTTATCGTTGCAAATTTAAGATCTTCAAGGCAATTGAGAAAGATCACACCACCACATGTCAGTCATTGTTTTTTATTTTTATTTTTAGACTTTGTTAGGATTAATTGTCTTAATTTCTATCGTATCTATCAATTAGTAAGACAGTTTTGTTTTTGTCACTTTTCAAATAATAATTGCTTAATTTTTTTTTTTCAGAAAATACAAGTGATATCGTTGTAACATGGTCAACAATAGATGATACTGGTGATTCAATTGTTGAATATGGTATAAATGGTATGATTTTAACGGCTACTGGTAAATCAAAATTATTTGTTGATGGTGGAGCTGGTAAACATTCACAATATATACATAAAGTATTTTAATAAACATTAAAATTTTTATATTATTTTAATTTATTAAAATTAAATGTTTAGGTTACACTAACCAATTTAACACCAACATCACAATATATTTACCATTGTGGTAGTAAATTGGGATGGTCACCGGTATTTTGGTTTTTAACAACACCAGACGGTACAAATTGGAAACCACATCTTGCAATTTTTGGTGATATGGGTAATGAAAATGCACAATCTTTGGCACATTTGCAAGAGGATACACAACGTCATATGTATGATGCTATTTTACATGTTGGTGATTTTGCTTATGATATGAATTCAGAAAATAGTGAAGTTGGTAATCAATTTATGCGTCAAATTGAATCGGTTGCCGCTTATGTACCATATATGGTTTGTGCTGGTAATCATGAAGAAAAATATAATTTTTCAAATTATCGTTCAAGATTTAGTATGCCCGGTGGTTCGGATAGTTTAATGTATAGTTTTAATTTGGGACCCGTACATTTTATTGGTTTCTCAACGGAAGTCTATTATTTTATGAATTATGGAATCAAATTATTGGTAAATCAATATGAATGGTTGGAACGGGATTTGATTGAGGCAACAAAACCGGAGAATCGGTAAGAAGAAAATTTAATTTAAGTAAGTCAAAATAACTTATACACATTTCATTTGAATAATTTGGTAGAATGAATCCATAACTACATAATTTGTTGGTAAGATGTTTATTCACCAAGTTCACAAACAAGACACAAATATCTATATTTTATATAACACAAAACTGACATATCCTGAATTTCAGGTGGAACTGTAAGGGTGGTAAATATAGGTTGAGAAACCTTATGATATTAGTTTCAATTGATAATTCTAAATACATCAGTGAGTGTCTTGTTATTTTAGATATGTGATGAATGGATTGTTGTTGTGATGTAACTACTAATACCATGTTTCATGTCTAAATTTATCTTTAAGTAATTTTGATATTTGTGATCACTTGGATCGAGTATTTGTATTTGCTACGCTTATCGCACTATTTTCACGTTTCATTTTATAGTGTTTCTAAATTTATTTGAAATTACAGTACAGCCAGTCAATAAGTGTGGATTTTTTTATTGCCTTGTTTTAGATTACTTGAAGTTGAAAACGGGTTTGCATTGAGGCAAGAATAAGGGAAGGATCAACGACAATAAAATTAAAAAAATATTAATTCGTAATGAATTCATCAAGGTACTCGTAATGTAATGTAAATTAAAGTAGGTATTAGCGTGAAATACGAACTAGTTATGAGAATAGAATCAAATGATTGTAAGTGTGTATCGTAACTAGTTATGTGAAGTGGTAATGAAGTGTCTCTTAAAAAGAATTGGTATTTAGGTACCCATAATAGTTACCATTGCGGCTTCCGTGAACTCATAATATATACAATATTATATAATAATAAAAAAAATTATATAATAAATTATGTGATTACGTAGCGAACGATCGTAAGCTGAGGTAGTTTTATTCCAGAGTTGTCACACCGATGATGGAATACATTAGCAGTTTATTTATGTATAACTATCTTATGACCATTCTAATAAATAATAAATATTCATTATTGGATTCTTCATACATTAAAGGTTTTCTTTTACAGCGTTTCAGAATAGAGTTTTCAGAGTGCCTGATGTTGTTTAAGAATTTTAATGATTATCTTACCAATATTCGGTCAATACCTCTGATATTAACCATACGATATATTCTTCGATTACTTATTTGTCTGTATTTACTACTGGATCCAGTTATTAGACGAAGTAATTTGCGTTTAAGTATTTTCTTCCCTTCCATTTGGTTTGAAGATCAATCACATATGCGTAAGGTTTAATTAGACAATTTTGATCTACAAAGCACACACATATAGTCGTAGTAAATGACAATTGATTTATATACTAAGATTTTAATGTTTTTTTTGTTTATTATCATTTTTATAGTAAACTTCGTCCCTGGATTATAACATTTGGACATCGACCAATGTATTGTAGTAATGATAATGGTAATGACTGTACACATAGTGAAACATTGGTTAGAGTTGGTTTACCATTTACAAAATTTTTTGGTCTAGAAGATTTATTTTATAAATACGGTGTCGATATTGAAATATGGGCACATGAACATTCATATGAAAGACTATGGCCAATTTATGATTATAAGGTAAATTTAATGTATTGGAAGTATTTTGTTTTATGAAACATAATACATTCTGATGAGGATAATTAGATTGACTATTTCATTCATCCTAATCATATTTAAATTTATCAGGTGTACAATGGTTCTTATGAGCATCCATATACAAATCCACGTGCCCCAGTACATATTGTAACTGGTTCAGCTGGTAATAAAGAGGGACGAGAACCATTTTTAGGAAAAATGCCTGAATGGAGTGCATTTCACAGTCAAGTAATATTAACTAACACACATAAAGTTGTTTTTTTTTTTGTTATTTTCTAACTTTGTATTTTACAATTTACTATTTTTATAGGATTATGGATATACACGTATGAAAGCACACAATACCAGTCATATATATTTTGAACAAATTTCCGTTGATAAAGAAGGACAAGTGATTGACTCATTTTGGGTTATTAAAGATGAACATATACCATATACATCTAAATTAAACTAAATTAATTATATACTTATACTAAAATTAGTAGACAATCGTAATTAATGCCGTATTTCAGTATATAACGTATATTTGAATTCTCATACAAGTTTTGAGAATACAAAATATACTCTTATCATGCAATATAATACCTCTATTATATTTAAAATAATAAATACTGGTTATAACAAAATATTTTACTATAAAAAATTATTAATTATTTAATATAAAACAAACATTGTAAAAATTGAATGGACATGTGTAAATTATAAATCACAGTGTGTTTACTTTATGAACGACTGTAATACAGTCGTATATATTAATAAATAATAAAATTTCAAAAAATTAAATTCAACTTACTTTTCTCCGTTATTATTAGTCAACTAAAATATGTGAAGATGATGATAATTAAATGTGAATTTGTTTTATTAATGAATTACCATGTTGTTCAATAAAATGCTTACCAATTCCAATACATTGTCTTGTATTGTCTGGTGTACGTTCATAACACTCATCGAGTATATAACATTTTTCAATTTCTTTTGAGAATATTTCAATTAATTTCACATCACCACCATTTGGTCCAATAAAATAATTACATTTTATTGAATCTTTTTGTAAATCTTCAATACAACAATCAAGAAATTGTGAATTTGCCGAATACCATTTATTCAATTCAATAATTGTTATATTTAATTTTGACCTTAATATGCCAGTTATCCATGTATCATCAATCCAAAAATATGGTTCATAAAATGATTCAATCACTAATGATTTTGCAGTTTGTTGATTTGTTATGTACAACCAACCGGATAAATAATTTGGATACATTGATTCGGGAAATTCACTTTCCGAAACAAACCATTTATTTGCCTTAATTCGTATTGGTTTTTTATATTTTAAAACAAAACCGGCTAAAAAGCGTTGTGGTACCGGTGACGATGATGGTACCGGTAATGTTATTAATTTATCCTCAATTGTATCGTAATTTTCATATTTCAAATTTTCTAAATAATTTACTAAATGGAAAATATCAAAAACTGTATCATCATCAGTTTTAATAATAAATTTTGCAATTGAACATTCTTTTACAATCCATTTTAAGCCCATTACATGTTTATATGTTAAATTTCTATATGCTTCATTAAAATTTCCTTGTAATAAATCATTAAATCTTCGTTGTTCATCATAAATTGCATCTTGTGTTATAAATTTTTCACTATCTGGTATTTTGGCTAAAAGAAAGACCCGTTTAATGCCCATAGATGTTAAAAGTTCTGTTGGCATAGCATGTCGATGTGATGAACGTAGAGCATCATGACCAACGTAAGATGTAATTATTAAAATTGCTACAAAAAAAAAATAGATGAAAAGAACGTTTAAGAATAAAATTAATTAATTTTATTTTTTTATATAATTATATAGGATATTGAAGAGTACTGTTATCATATATGCTAACAAATCTGAGTACGCTATTCAATTGAAAAACAAAATCTCCCACAATACATGGGTGTCACAGATAAATTAAAATACCATACGATTATCTGCTGCAAATCGCATGTTCAAAGCGATACATATGAGAGCCGACTCTGAATGAGGCATAAGGAAAGGAAGAAGAAGATCTACAACAAATTGATAAGCTTGTGATAGTAGCTGAAATTGTGAAACTAATGTTGCGTGAAAAGACGTATTAGGTGTGTAACACATTCATCAGTAAACTTATGAAAAATTAAATAATTGTACGAATATGGGAAATTTGTAAAATATTTTTATAATATCAGATTCTTACAATCTTCACAATCGATAACATTGCATCAGAAGAACGTATATGCGTTTTTTTTTTAAATTTTATTCTCATAGGTATAAACGTAAAATATATTTAATTGAAAATGATTCGAGTCAAAACACTGATTTGTTTAATAGAAATCAATTTTTTGTCAAACTATATCGACTCTGTTCCAGAACAATAATATAATTTTTTTGGAATTTTATCATTTTTATCATTAAACGTCGTACATAGGTACGAATTACTTGAGAGTCACAACTGATAGATACTCTCTGGAAAGACAGAATAAAAAATTCCAAAAGAACTCTACATGATAGCGCACACTTTAATATGTTAAACAAGAGATTCATACTACAGAGAGGTGATGTCAGACCTAAAATAGACGGTTAAGTTTGTGGTGTAATTAATTCTTAATTTTTCCATTATCTCTTAAAAATAACAATTATATACTAATTAATTATATATCATCATTTTACCAAGTATATTTTCTGGTGTATTTGTATTAATTGTTGTACTGCATATATCATTTTTAATTATATATTCAAAATTTTTTAAATTAATTAAAATATTATCTGGAATTTTTTCCTGACCATATTCACCAATTAATATATCATTATTATTATTATTATTCGTTTTTTTAAATATAATACTTTTTATATAAATAATAAATATTATAAAAATAATAGTTATAATTATTTTACTTTTATATCGATTTAAATTTACCGCCATTTATTTATAAATAAATTTGGCACCATACTATACAATAGAATATTTATAATTGTAATTTGCTTCCGAATAAATC
>JANSTX010054615.1:0-10865 GCA_027564355.1 Penthetria funebris | reverse complement strand
TTTGCAATTCTATTTAATAAATACTTATATATTATGTTGTGATCCGTTAAACAATTCCCAGGACCTACAATAATTGGTGATGCCAATTATATTTCTCTCGTTTATACTACACTTCCTTTAATTTCACAAATTCTCTACTTAATTTACAATAATTTTGAGTGTATAAATAAATACTTATAATGTATTAGATATTCTTCCGTATGTGTATACATACTATAAAATTTGTAAAGATTTCATTTCAACGACTTTAACCCCAACAAAAAATTATTATTATCTGAATTGTTTATTCAACAAGTCAGTCAGCATACACTTTGTTTCTTATTTCTCTTTATTGTAATTAGTTCAACTCATTTCACATGATACATGAATGGATTATATGATCTACCTTGTGAGCCGACTACCTCATTTTTTAAATCCTTAATATTATTTCCATATGAAAAACCTTATTCGAGCATTGGGTTATCATAAAAGTAAATTATATGGTACTGATTGTTTGAAATATTAGATTTAAAATTCTAGAAATATGTTATGTTTTCCAAGTATACTTGTATATACAATATTTGTCTACTTCAAATTTGAAAATCCAGGGCAAAATATATAGGAAAGTATAATTGTACTCATTGTTACATAATATAAGAAATGCATGAGTATGTTAACATTAAATTATGAAAATTGTAAATTAATGTTAATTGCTGTACATTAATATTTAATATATATTTAATTAAATGTATATGCTCGTATATTCTAAATAAATTTAATATAAGATTTTAAGGTAAATACCACTAAATGAAACTTGGTTTTTCTCTTATTTTTACCCTACAAATTTATTCGTTTAACTACAGTAAATACTTTAATTACGTTTAACTGTGTTATCTCACACAGTTATATTATCTAATAAATAAAATAAAATTTTCAGTGATGAAATCAATCCAATACAAGAAATCCCATTAAGGTTACATACCTTCCAAACTAATGACTATATTTACATTTGTACAGAGGTTTCCTATAGCATTCTTTACTTGGTGATTAATGTTCTAAACGTGTTGCGGATGATGCTCATATTTTATTAGATCCTGTGTAGCTTGTATACAATCTCTTGCAAAATATTACATTTCAGTATCATTAAGATATACGATATTTCTTTTAATCATATCGTGCACGTAAAGAATATGCCTCTAGATGTTATTCACAATATATTATAAAATCAAGAAACTCAAGTATATCTTATAATTTACTATAAACAGCTATCTATATGCATTTTCGTAAATCTTAAATTTTGATAAAATTGGAACTGATTTCATTTAAAATCTAAATAATCCTTGATTCTAATTTTCTTACTTCTGACATGAAACTCAAGATAGAATATACTTGTTATGCAATAAGTGTTTTCCCGTCAAATGTTAAACATTAAAGTCAAATAATAATATATGTGATGAAAATCATCTATTCATCTATTCTGACAGAATTATAGAATGAAAAACATAATTTGATGTAATATTCTGATATCTATTTTCAACAGTTTCAGCATTTACAAATGTTTTACTACAGCAGCCAATATATCCTCTGGCACAGATCATACATTTTCACTAGGTAATTTCGACACAACGATCTACTAACACATATATTCGAGATTAAATAATTGCGAGTACATATATATAATTGATTAATTATAATTATTCAGTTATATATTTGAATATATAGTTTGTTGGTGAGATGTTTTGTTCAACAAGGCGTCAGCATCTTTTTTCTTTGATTACATTGATGACACATATTGCGATCGAATTACCGGTGACATCGCGTGTAGGTGAACATGGGTTGAGTAACCTCGATAATAGTTACATGCACATCATTAGTTACAATATTTATATACCATATACTATAGAACTGCTTATTCACTTTATTGAAAACAGAATAGTACAATTACAAAGTATTTTATTGATTCTATTTACCCTTCGATATTGAATATAGCAGACTTAATCAATAACTAATATTTGTTTTTAGCATGAATGAATGCACCAGCAAATGCATACATGTATATTCGTATACCGTAGATAGATTTGAATATAGTAAAAATTCAATAGTGCAACATACTTCTTATTAGAAATTAAATTTTATGGATAAAATAAATAGGTGCATATATATGATATGAGTAGTTGTTAATAAAATAAATTTGATTAATAAGTCCACTTTAGGTTAAACGAATCGATAATAGTAAACAATATTCCTTACTATAAATTCAATTCATATTAATCACTGTTTTTAATTCATTATATTATAACTCTCAACTGCAAACATTAACTTGTAATTCGAAAACACGTCAGTCTATGAAAATCGATGCGAGACACTCATCAGTGCCGACTCATTACTCAAATATTATAGGAAAGTCTCAAATTTCAATAAATTTAATCAAATTTTGCATCATTGCGATCCATTAGCAACTCATCCTGTGTATCTCAAAAGTACAAGTATATTGTAGGTACTATTAACATCAAATATTATAATTTAGTTGTCTTGGTTGTCCTAATATGGTCATTCGTTCCTCATTCCGTAGTCATCGTTGCTGGTTTATCTGAATCGCGATCAGAACGCACTATGTGAGAATTAAGCGCAGGAGAAGCTGAATAGCATGTTCTACATTAATGAAGATAAACAATAATTGCTGTACGCCATCATGTAATCACTTAAACCATCAATAAATTGATTGTAATACTTTTATCTGTTTAACAATTTTATTTTGCCATAAAGAAAATACCCCATTTTCAATTACAATTACGAATATAGAACAGGATAATCTATTTTATTTGATTTTATGGAAACTGATGAGAGCTAAAGGTTTTATTAAAATGGGCAAGTTTTTATATTATTTGCAACATATCTTGTGTTCGTATGTTTTTTATATGTTCCGCATAACATCAATGTGTACTAGGAACACTTAATATAATATTATATATATATATATATATATAATATTGCAATATATTATCATTGTAACATACCCATGTGTTTGATATTTTATAGTAAGAAATTCAGCTTCTGCTATCTTCTTCAGTAAATAGTAGCATTGTCAAAACATTCGATATTATAATATATACAAATATATATATATATATATAAATATATGATACATTAGTATGATATAATAAATAGGTAATACAGAACTTATAAATAGTATATAATATAATAGTACATATTGCCAAAAATCACGTGTTTCAAACAGAATACACATTAAAACTTATATAAAAAATCGATTATAATTTGAAAGCTATTGTATTATTATATAATAAGTAAAGTCCGCACCGGTGACGAATAGAGTGGCCGACTATCATCGAGTTTACTTAACCAATATTTACCACCACGCGAAGTCACTGGTAACTCGATCACAGCATATGTCTTATAGTGCGTATCGATTTTATACCACAATATTGTTCGAAAGGTAGATGTACTTGTCAAATTTAGCAATGCGCAAAAAATCATCGGTTTTGTCTGTACATTGCAGATTGATTATTTGTATCGATTTTAACATAAGTTTAGCTGCGAAACGGAGTATTATTTTAGGGAAAAAATAATTTACAATTCCAAATACTAGTCTATATTGAAGGATATTATATTTTTAAAAAAATAAAAAATGTGAAATAAAGGTCAATATGATGAAATTAAATTTTGTAATCTAGACAAATATACGACGGCAGATTGATGATGAAACTAAAAATCTTAAACGATATTATGTTTCACACATCTGACATTCTTTAACAGGTAACATGCAAAAATTGCAGGCATATAATTTATGTCGTGTTATTAACAAAACTTTGCGTCATAAAAGTTCAGATGAAGAATTTATTGCATAATTCACAAAAGAAAGAATATTAAATAAAAAAACACATTCACATTCACCATCATCTGAAATTTTATTTATTATGTGAGCACAGAACTGATCCAAACTACATATTTTATAACCTTGACTTTGACTCGGCACAAGCGACAATTAACCTAATTTTCAGAGTAGGATTTTGGTCGAGCAGTATAAGTAGACTCATAGAAGAACATTTGTTACAGTATGGGACAAGATATACAGTTTTAGCATTATTTGCCAAATTATTTTTTTAATTTATTATAATTTTAATAAATAAAAAAAATTTCATGTGTTTACATAATGAACAAATTGACATATTTTTCTATGTATTTAAATTATACACTGTAATATCTTGAAAAATTAATCCAGAAACATAAGTGGTATTAGATTTTCACAACATAGAAAAAAAATTTGTATACCATTTCTATAAAAATCTTTGGCGAAGTTATTACTGGTCATAACTTAACAAACGTTGACTGGTAATAAATCACGCATTTGTATACGACCGTAAGTGCATTCCACAATTATTACCCTAATAATATTACCTCAAGAAATTTATTCATTTA
The DNA here is from genome assembly GCA_027564355.1 of Penthetria funebris. NCBI lineage: Eukaryota > Metazoa > Arthropoda > Insecta > Diptera > Pleciidae > Penthetria > Penthetria funebris. The sequence goes on along the minus strand of JANSTX010054615.1, from coordinate 6,449 downwards.
TTTTTTTTTTTTTGGTGGTCGGATCTTTGGATGGATCAAAAAGTCACGATATGATCTATCATATGATGTACAATGTATATAAAAATTTCATCACGATCCACAGACAGTTGAAAAAAAGGGTATGTCAAAATTAAAAATTGCAGCTTGTTTAAAGAACTGTGTGAGATCTAGCATTGTTATGATAAATGATGATGCGATATTTTGTCTATGGTTTTTATCAAGGTTTTTTTTTAATTCATTGCCAACTTCTTGTTTATCAGAAGTAATAATTGGATTCTCTTGTTTATCAGAAGTAATAATTGGATTCTATCCTCAAAAATCACTAACTAAATTACCCAATTTAACAAGGAACGAAGCATACCAATTATGAATTGTCATGTATAATAGTGATACTTCACCAAAAGTCAAACAAAGTCGTTCCGCACACTGAATTTCCGTTAGACCACAAATAAATTATCGAGCGAAAACTATTGCAGAGTAATTTCTATTTTTTTCGTTAAATTTAGTTTTTATCAAAAATTAATTACTGTTAAATTATATACAAAAGACTGCTGCAAAATCAAATTGAGAAGAAGAAAAAAACAAATGTTAGTATCCGATACAAGAAACTTTTACGGGTACATTGGTACAAATCATATTTTTGAGAAAAAATTAAAATATTATAAAGTTTTTTGTGTATGACGACCTCAATGACCAATTTTCCACATAGTACGTTACATCTTTGACCTTTAAATTATTCGTTAAGTGTATAATAACCTCAGCACAATATTTTTTTATAATTAACAAAAAATTAACATGCATATTTGATATTTGAATATATATATACTTAAAAAAAATAATTAATTAAATTAATGATTAATAAAATAAATGCAATTTACTAAATAAAGTTAATTTAAATTAAAATTCAATATATGAATTTTTTATTATTAATTAAGAATAAAAAAAAAAGAAAGATATGTAATTAAAAACATTATGACAGTAATTAATTTTTTTAAATTATAGGAGATACTCATCGTAACATACACCACGTATAGTTAAAATATATGTGTGCAAGTTCGGAAAGAGAAAATTACTAAAATAATTGATTAAAGTTTTAATGAAGTAAAACTTTTGTAATGTGAAGTTTCTCATAAACTAAACTTTAAATTAATAATAATAAATTAGAATGAACTTTCATTTCTATTAGCCATAATAATAAATCATATATTATTAAGATATAGTAGTAGTAGCTCTTATGTATGCAGTTACGTGAAATAAATGAACAAGAACCGAAATAACTTAGACTATACCATGTATATTAATAAAACATGAAATTTAAAGTGTCTACATTATTAATATAATTTTATAATTACATAAATGTTTAGGGCATTTAAATTAATTTAAAAATAATTAGCAATATTCATATTTGCCCATACTCTGTGTCATTAACAAGAGCCAAAATGTTTCAACTAAAAGGTTCTATATATATATATATAACATAGTCGATATTTAACTGGTTCAATGACAAGGGAAAGTAAATAATTTGTAATGATTTCATGTGTAGTATTTGTTAATTTAATTTAATTTGTGCGTAACAATAAATTAAAATAATTACAAAGTACTGGTGTTTCATTAAGGCTCGTGTCCACTATAGATTTTTTTTTTGTAGAGATAGAGAAAACTTACGCGTAATGACGCGTAGAGAAGTGTATACACCCATTCTAGCTCTACATTTTCACACTCTACGTGAGAGTTTTTTCGAGTAAAAAACTCTATAGTGGATACACTATTTTTTTGTTAATGAAAGAGCTTACACCTTCTCTACACTTCACTAAACATGTATGATAAGTTTTTTCTCTCCAATAGTAGTATTCGTATGTTTTCGTTTTTTTTTTCATGTAAATTGACATATTAAAAAAAACAAAATGAAATAAAATAATATTAATATTAATAATATAAATAGATAATAATAATAATATTAATAAAATGAAAATAAAATAAAATAAAATCAATTTAATTAAATAAAATCTGCATTTTATCGCGAAAAATGGCATCAACATCAAAGAAAATATGAAATAAAATAGCAAAACCGATCAACTTTTCCATACGTCTCTACAGTACAGAAAAATTACGCTTCAGTGTGTACACAGTCTGAAAAGAGCATGGTAGAGCTGTACTCAAAATTGCTCTTTAAAAGCTCTACAGAGTACGTGAGAGTGGTAGAGACGCTCTATAGTGTACACACTGTAGGTAGAGTCTCTATACTTTACACACTACACTTTACCGAAAAAACTCTATAGTGGACACTTGGCTTTAGATTTGCACACATATTTTATGGTAACCAATAGAAGTACAGCTATACATGGTCAGTTACCAATTTCACGTAGCTGTAGCTGCTGAACTCTTCTCTGTATTTTATTTTCACATCGATTTTTTCATAAATCTTCATAATATAAATATAATAAAATTCAGTTTGTTCTTTATTTCTGGTGTTATTACTTTATTCTACATTCTAGCATTCTAAGTGTATTTTTTTTTTTGAAAATAGCATTCTACGTGATACATTTTTTGAAAAAATAGGTACCGGCTTCATGATATGGTGTGTGTTAAGATTAGATCATAAATATTTTTCAGAAGTGTTCGTGTTGCGTTAACCATAACCCTGCTTTACGGCCACACCGACACGCGAACAAATGTAAAATATTTTGTGGTTTTAATTTATTTTGTGATTAGAATTTATTTCGGGGTTAAAATTTATTTCGTGTTTGTTATTTCAAAAAAACAAAAAGTTTTATTATATGCGGCTGAATATTTATGTTTTGGAGGTTATGTTGACGACCAAAATATTATTCGCGTCTCATATAACGCGAATACACTCTAGCACAATTTTCAAAATTCTAAAATCGAAGTGCTGCATAGTAGGATTATATTAATTGCAAAATTAATTAATCTCGAATGCGATTCCTGTGTGGGAAGCCTTTAAAAAAATTACATTAAAATGCGTAAATATTTTAACTATTTTAAATGCGTAAATCAATATAAAGTCATTTAAACGCAATTACTAATAAATGATGATAAACATTTAAATGCTAAATTGTTCGTTTGGAAATCTAGACAATAAACTGTAATAACAAAAAAATATATTTTGAATAAAATTGATAAATTTTCTTATCTTTAATTAATTTACTTATATTGAAACAAAATGTATACAAAATGTAGCGGCATACACTTATGTGTGTAACATGAAGAAAAACAGTCTCATATTTGAAATGTTTTTAAGATATTGAGGAAACAATAGTGAACAAAATTAAATTGAAATTAAACCAAAAAAAATAGTATGTTGAAGAAAATTGATGACAGACACCACACACTCATTACTCCACATATTAAATGGAAATTTCAAGAAAAACAATACAAGTAAGACAAAAAAATGTGACTAAATTACATATAATACTTCAAGAAAAATTAAAATAACGATTAATAAATTTTTAAATCTTTGAAGTAACTTAGTGAAATAAATTGTACTAGAATATTTTTTTTAAATGGAAAGCTGTATTTGCAAGCATCCATCAAAAGTGATATAATCGAAATCACTTTTTAACTTTTTTGAGTCTGCACTTCAAAATTTCATTCACATCTGTCAGTTAATTAAGTATTATATAACAGCTATTAAAAATAAACAAGTTTTAAATTATTTGTTAGTATGTAAAAAAGTGAATTTCGTGCCTTAAATATTCAATTTTTAATTAAAACGGAAAATCATTTCTGAATTTCGTTGCGAGCAAAATTGAAGTCACAACTGAAAAAAAACTTAGTAAAATCAATTATATTATTTTAAGACTAAAAATGTTTGTGATTATTGAAAGAGTAAGTATTTTAACTGAACGGCTGTGTGAAACAACTATTTCCATCAGGATTTTTGAATTAAAAAAAAAACAAACAAAATTTTAGTTGGGTGTCGCAGCGTGTACTACCATCTGATAAAAATTTGTATGCTGCAAAAATTATATACTATATACAATTTCGTTAAAAATTGGGCTAGTGCAGAGTGAAATGAATTTTTTTCTACTTTGTACACAGTTTACGATATAAAGAGACAGTTAAATAAAAAGGTGTGAAGCGGACTGGAGCGAACGATAAAATATTAAAAAACATTATAACAAATAAAAAGTGATTATATACGCGTTGCGGAGCGGATACAAAACGTAAATGTATTCACGCTTTTTGACTTATTGTGTTTTTTTTTTTGTACTGGAAGCAAAATATTATTAACAGAATTTTATGAAAATATTTGATATTTGATTTAATATTTATAGATATAAAATAATCGGAAAGGTTAAAAAAAGGTAATCACGTTTATATAATTATATGTCAACAATAATTCTATTTTAAGAAGGAATATTTATTATTTTTTTGATTGTATTTAAACTTTAAAGTGACATTTCTGTTCGTTTTCGTTGTATAAAACTACAACAAAATTGCAATACGTTTTCAGTCCACTCCACTTTATTTAATTCAACCTTAACCTCCGGTTTTCATACAAGCTGAATTTCAGCTCAAACTAACATATGCATAAAAATTACAGGTTTATTGGGTTATGTGTTGTCAAAATAATTAAATTGATAAAGTTTAGTTATGATGATATTGTTAAAATAATTATTAAATAAAATATCAACAATATTTTGTTAGTGTTTTACTTAATATAATAATTTAATTTTAAAGTAAATAAAAATAAACATAAAATATCACTAATTATTTTGATTTTAAAATTGAAGTTTCATGATATGACATTTCAAACTGAAAATGACAAGTATATGTAAAAGAGATCAACAATATAAATTCAGTTCATAGTTTCAGCTTATTTTGAAATCACAATTCAAAACTTTGAGCTGAAATTATGTATTATTCTATTTGAAATTCAGCTTGACTGAAAACTTCCAGCAATTTATGGATTACTCTAGTACATATTTGAAAATTTTTCGGAATAATTTGAATATTATTTCACTATTAAAAATTTGATTTTTTATTTAAAATTTGAATTTATATGTCATATAAGTTGAAGTATATTCGCAAATAATATAATAATTTAATAATAAATAATATAATATCTGACAAACAAACGAATTCTATTTTTCATCAGACATGACGACAATGCACCTGTACAAAAGCAAAATTAGTACAATTAATATTCACAAGATTTAGTAGCTCCCTGTTTCCAAACGCTAATTTGTAGCTAAAACTAAGACATAATTTTGCACAGTTTGAAAAATAGAATTTAATCGGAAACATCAGAAATCTATAACATTGTTAAGCAAAGTGTATAAAAATGATGATTTTACACAAGTACACAGAACATTAACAAATCTCGCAAAACATTCATTTGTGAAATAGTTTATGTTTAAATACTTGAAAATAAAACATTTCATTATTTACAAAACATCTATTACAATTTGTTTTGTTTACTTCACTTCACATCATACAGAATGAATGTTCATGAATTAAATATAAATTTAAAATAATATGACGAACAAATTTTAAATCAGATAACGGACATTTGATTGTATTCATGTGGAACAAGTTCACACATCTTTTTATAAAATTAGCTGCTGATTAGCAGTAGTCAATACTCAATTCTATTTGGGATAACGCACAGCTAGCTTTTTTCATTTATAAACAGAATCAATGTTATTTTGTATCATTTCTTGTTTCTTGCTAATATTTATTGAGGCACTGCATGATGGTTTTTTGTGTGAAATAATTTAGAAAATATCAAAATTTGCGAAAAATAATAACAGTAATTAGTATTTGTTAGAAAACGCCGGTTCCCTTGAAAACACAAAAAAGTACCATATGTAGCACACCTGGATGGATACCTTTCATATTAATACTCAACAAAAATTATGCGATAAGTCTTAAAGAATACAATACAAAAAAAAAAAAATCTAATTAATCAAAATGAGAAATTATTGATCGAAAATTTTAAAGTGAAAATTTGCGTATACGAAAATCGTCGAATGGTATTGCGAATAGCGAGAGAGGCCTATAAATTGACATAATTTTTATCCTTTGAATAAATTGAAATATTACTACAACAGTATTTTGCATTTTTAAATATATAGTTGCATCCATTATTTGAATAAATTTTAACAAAATAGTTCTATTAAATTGGGTTAGTTTTACCCCAAGTTTTCCCTTCATGTGCGTTTGGGTTGGTAACTAAAATTTCTATACTAGATAAAATAATTAATACATCTTCTAAAACATTGAATTAAATATTTTTCAATAATTTTATAATATTTAAAGGATGGTTTTCAAATGACCAATTAATGTAATATACGGGCGCCTTAAAATATCAATATGATGTGTGTAATTAATTTTTTCTTCTTCTTTTCTTTATTAAATATATTGAAATAATCCATTTATAGAAAAAATTAAAAAAAAAAAAAAAAAAAAACCGAATATTAATTAAA